>JAYMFT010209612.1:1225-11529 GCA_038088735.1 Panulirus argus | reverse complement strand
GTATTCTCACACCCCTATCCACAGGATATATATATATATATATATATATATATATATATATATATATACAAAGACACTAATGGACTTCTGCCTGCTTATGGTTATGATGCAAGCGAAAAGTCAGCTTTAGCAAGGCTGTCTCATCGTAGCACTTCTCATTCAAAAGGATTCCACTTTTTCTGTGCTACTGACACTAGGACAGCTCTGAAGCCTTGAAACTTCAGGATGCTCTGGAAAGAGGGTTCTGGGCTCATATGATAATAAAAATACATATATGCATGTCACCTGACTCCTCTTGCTTGAGCTTTAACCACAGGCAAAAAGCCACCTTCTGTGAAGCTGTATCATTATCAGGGGATGGAAAGGAGTACAGTCTTGCTGAGGATCTTCTCTCTCAGATGGATTCCACCAGAACTGATCAGAGCACAGCCTTAAAGTTGCAGATGCCCTATAAGAGGGGTTGTAGAATTAAATAAAATTAACTGATTTACATTATATATATGAAGAGTGAGAGGGGAGACTGTGGGAATGACTTTACCATACCTGACATGTGCCATGCAGACCCCCTTCGAAGTCTTTTCCTTGGGTGCCTGTGCCAGCAATAGTTTTCACAGTTTCTGCTAAAATGTCTACCTGTCGTAAAAGAAAACAATAATGTTAGTTCATAGTTCACTGAAAAACTTAAAAGAAATGTGATATTTTGTTAACTTACAGTGGATTTGGAATTTACAAGACATACAGGAAAATCCACTTCTAATGTTATTTCAACAACAAAGGAAGCAATAATGTCAGTATCATATGTTGTAATACTATAAAGGCTCCATGGGCAGAAGAAAGAATACGTTTAACACACATTTTTTAAAACTATAAATCATATTCCAATATAAAACGACAGTCAAGAAATATTGAAATGGGGTCAACCTTAATTAATATAAAGATAGTTAGAAATCTCATTTCCAAAGATTCAAAATAGTTGAAGAGACTGGAGCCTCTTCATACAAATTTCTGAAGTGGCAACCAAAAGACAATTCAGGGGATACTAAAAGTGTTGAAAAATATATGTTTTTAATATGGAAAATCCTTTCTTTTCCGGGGTAGTCCTGCAGGCATTTCAGACTCTCCAGGATATCTCTAGGAATATCATGGTTAGGACTTTTCAACAGTAATGGTTTCCAGTGAGGGAGTGTTGGCCATCCCCATCCTCTGCTAACCATAGTAGCAACACCTCACTCAATTTTGGCCTGCCCCTGGCCAAATAAAGATCCCAGACGGATGACCTCATTGACCCAATGAATCTTAGACATGAGCATCCCAGAATTTGCAGATTGTGGGCATCAACCCAAAATTAGTCAAAGCTGGTATGAAAGAGGTTTTTTACGAACGAGTGGGGAAATATAGAAAAAGGAAAGAAAACTAGGACAAAATGCTCATGGGACACCTCCCCCAGGGATGAAAGGGTTTTCTATTTTCAAACCCAACAGTTATCTTCTCTGTGGTTTGTCCTGCAAGCATGTAAACATACCCACATGACAGAGAAGGACTTAGAAAAACTTCTGGACATGAAGGCTATACTCAAAAACAAAATAAAAACCCTCACTGGTAATTCACAGGCACATTAGAATCTGTACCTCCTAAAGGAGGAAACCCCAAAGCCACAAAGGGTTGATCCAAAACATTTAAATTCAGGCACCATCTGATGATAGTGGTAGATGAAAACCAAAGACCCATTTTCTTAATTTCCTCCTATAAAAGTGGCCACCCTCCTCACATCATGTGATACAGCATAAACCCCATATACAGCCAATACTATGAGTTTCTTATTACAATCAGATATATTACATGCTGAGAGGGGTTAAGAGTTCGAGGGTTCACAAATAAAATGGTCCCCTTAAAGATTTCTGAGAGATTGGACAGGACATAAGGTGTCCAAGAGTAGATAACAGTTAAGCAGTTTCTTAATCTGGTAGTTTCAATCTTAGCAAGAAATCTAGGGTTTGGGATTAAATTAACCCATATGAGACTGTCATCAAAGAAAAGGTTCTTGTATAGACATAGCAGGTAATTCACAAATTCTAATTCCAGGGTGTAAGATAAGGAAAAGAGCTTTCATACAAAGGCATTAAGGAAATAAATTTGCCAAAAAAAAACAATTAGACTGTAAAAGGACTTGGACTTTTGAAAGCTCTCACTTGGGCTGTAATGGAGAAGCAACCAGTTTTAACAGAAGGAAGGGCTGAGGAAGTTTATCTCTAACTAGGTCAGACATATTTATAACAAAATCCTGAGATGGGTTCCTGAAGGGCACCCTTCTAAGAGGCAATAGTGCTAATAAAATTTTCTTGTTTTGAAAAAGGCTGGAGAAAACTTGAAATATAAAGCTTCAGTCATGTCTGAGATATCAGTTTCCTCAAGGAGGGATTAAAAGGCTTTCCAGACCAAGTGGTACTGATGTAAGTATAAGGGCAAATGTTATGTTAAAAGTTGTCTGTTTGGCATTCCCTAAAACTATACCTACATTAGTGTTTGAGAATACTCCTTTTTACATAACTGATTGGCGTTTCCTGCATTTGCGAGGTAGTGCCAGGAACAAATGAAGAAAAAAATTGAATACCTATGTGCATAAATTTCTAAATCCAGGACTATGAGGTTGAAGTTTTACAAAAAACTTGAGGTAGTCTAAAAGAACTACAGGTGTTAACCAAAGAGTATGGTACAGCTGAAGGAGTCTGACACCACAGCTGTTTGTCCACTCTGGGACTAGTGGCATTACTAACCCCAATAATCAAGTTGTTTTTTTAATTGTACTGAAAATATTTCTTCTTCACTTTGTACCTGTGTAATATACTGGAATAGGGAAACAGTAACATGATTAAATTCAGATGTGCTGTTTAAAATGCAATTTCTCTCTACATCTCTTTTTTTAGTTTTTGTTTCCCTCTGTTTTATTTCAAAGCACCGCACAGCATCCTGTAATAATATTCACATGTTGGGCATACCCATATCCTCCACTATGTTCTGGAAACTCCATAAAATCAGTACAGTCTGCTTCCTAAAAGCTGAGGGTGTTGTATAGGCACTGTATCAATTTTCTTGTGATCAGTTACTTCATATCTCCTTAGTTTGATTCACTCTACTATGAGGTTCTGCTCACATATCTAGGATAGTTCTTCACCCACTTATGTATCACTGAGAATGGAAACAAAAGCCTTTTAATTCATTATTTTTTCAGGCATTACTTCTCTCCAAACAGACTTTTCTGTACAACACAATGTTGCTGCCCTCCCCCTATTCTACAGGTAATTTTGGTCAATTCTCTCATGAGCTGTTTGCATGTGTCCCTGCCACTAAAGCTTGGCCTACGGCATGTATCTGCCTGCTTCTTCCCACAGTTTCTGTGTAGGGACTGACCACTCAATGATTGACTGTTATGATACCTCCTCCTCAAGCAGTTAAGCTGTAAAAGTCTTCCCCCTTTAATCTTTTTGCCTTTCCTAAGAGTCAGCCCTGCAAACACCTGTGGAACCCTTGTTCATCTCTACACTCTTTTTCACTGTCTTTTAAGGTTTGCAAACAACTCTTCCTAAATGTACAGGCAAAAAAAGAGAAATCTGGTGCCAGCAACTCTAATCTAAGGATAGAGGATCTGGTGTACCTGCCCCCACATCTAAAAATGGAGACACATACATTGGTAGTAATACTTTGGAACTAGTGGAAGAGAAATCCACAAGCAACAAAAAAAGTCTTCCTTATAAGTATTTCTGATGGCTGTGTGTGATCCCAATAGGGTACATGCCCAGACACTGTATACCCCTTGGAGATAAAAGGCTTAGAGACTATAGCTTTAGACATAGCCAGAGAGATAATCATTTCCATTAACTCTGAGGGGCAGGGAATTGCAAGAGCATTTGTTTGTTAAGCAGCAGAAGGCCACAGTATTGTTCATTAGAAATAAAATTCTGCTCACTACTCAAGACATCCTGAGAGATGAAAAACCATAAGATCAACAGCTACTTTTTGTTAATATGGAAAGACTTCTGTAACTCTATAAAAAGGCCTGCTCCTACATGACCCACTAAAGAATGAAAGCCCCATCCTTGATTTGATGCATACATCTGATTAATGATAAAAGTCATAAATTCATCAAAGGCATGAATCTGCAAGAGTTCTTTACATCAGCTCACCAAGCTAAAGATCTGAGAAGTTCCCTGGGAAGTGCTCTTGGAAGATCTCTACTTTCTGACAGAAAGAATGTATTAACCCAAAATGCAACCTTATTGGCCTCCAGGATTCCCGTGTTGTTGCACAAGGCTGCAAAACTGAACTTCCCAGAAGCTGCAGTAGTTGATGTCAAGAAATCAAGCTTCAGACCTTAAGGCAACTGCAACATTTGCACAGTTCTGATCTTTGTCACAGGAGAGATATAGAGTGCCAATCAAGGAGTTCCAAGCTATTCCTTGCCATGTAAGTTCTAGCAGGGAGTAAAGCAGGACTTGTCATGGCTGATGATAAAATTTGCTTTGTAAAAGGACTTGAAGTCCTTGTCTAGCACATATTTCCTTTGGAGGTGAAATAGCCAAAAACTTATCAAGGTAAGCCTGAACTACATGGAGGATGTTACTTTAGATAACAGGGCTGAAATTATACTGAAGAATATTTGTCTGGTTATGCATAAACCAAACAGTACCAACTTGAAATGTTATGTCTATGTACAAATTCCAAATACTAAACTCTTCATGTAAATGTTTACAGAAAACAGATCCAAAATCATGCTTTTACTGTTTGAGTCCCTTTTCTTGGACTAGAAAAAGAGTATGGATAAAAACTTTATTGCAAGCTCTACAATATCCTTGCCTATCATCCCAATAAAGTACTACTCTAGTGGACGAGTTGGGGGCAATCCTAAAATTTTTGAAGACAGCTTTACAAAATTCTTGAAAGTTTTGACATCAACTCCATACTAGCAAGGAGCTGTTTCACAGGAAAAGCTGCCTAAATACACACCTTGATAGCCTTTAAAGTGCTGTCCAAAATATAAAAGGCACCTCTGCTTTCCGCACAATTATTCTGCAATACACTAAGGCTCTTCTTCCTTAAAGGAGTATGAAACGAATGGCAAAGTCCTTTAAAAGTATTTCTTTTAGAATTAGAGCCCTAAGCATGCTGTTTTCTTCCTGTACTTTCTTTCAAGATACAGGGTTGATGAAAAGAGTTTTCTTTACACTGATGGGTCTAGAGGATTTAGCTTCAAGACCTCTGAATGTCCTCAAAGGGAAAAAAAGAAAGTAACAGAGGATGGAGACTGAAACAACTCTAACACCTCTCCTTTACTTTAGAGAAGACACAGTTTGTTATTTGCATTGTTGCTTAATCATGAAAAGCTACATGAAATTCTCTGCATGAAACTGAAAACTGTTTTAAGACATGCCCCATGACTCTCCCAGTGAGCTCTGGCTTCACAAACTGCTCTGTTGCTGAAGGAAAATATTTCCAGAAGGCAGAAATATCTGAAGGGGCTTTAAACTTTCCAGGATGATATGAGCAAAGAAGAATGATTCAAACATTAGGTAGGTTAACTCCTCTGTTGCATGATTAATTTTCAGGAAGGTGCCCTGACATTTTCTAAAACTTTCTCCATATCAAAAGATCAAGTTTTCTTAATCTAGCTTAAAATTCCTTGAAATCCATAATGGAGAGAGAAAAATAACAATCTGCACACAAAAAAGCAAAAATACATGAAAACTTATTCTCCCATAAATGGTACATAGTCACTCAATTTATATATACAGCTAAAATCATTTTTCAATATAAATATATAAAGTTGCATACTACTGTGAAGAATATTATGATAATATCAGTATAAGAAGTGCAGGATCTTCTGATGACAAATCAATGTTACCATTTTGCCATGGTTTTTCTTTTCTAACTTCTTCACTTGAAATTAATAATGACAATATAGGTTACAGTATTACGTGCATTATGTTTATTTACATCTAAATCTAATGAACATATGGTTAATATCTTCAGTCTAAAAACTGATACCTGTGGCTAAATACAAATTGTACCTCTCTAATCCAACGCTCTGAGGTCCAGCAACTCCCATGCTCCGACACGTTTTGAAGGTGCCACCATAGTTTGTGGATCTGCCACCAGGGTGCAATGTTAGCAAGTAAGCAGCGATAAGGTGCCAAAATCTATTTATACTACATCCAAGCTAATCAACAGTTCTGTTAAGTTCTTATATTCAGCTGTATTTTAGCCCTTCAGGATGTCATCCAAGAGACCAAGAGGTGCAAAGATGGTGATAGTGCTAATAAGCATAAGCATAAATCATTATCTGTGCTTGAAAAGGTGGTGCTACTAAGAAAATTAGATATGGGAACTTCTGTAAAGACTTTGTGTGGGTACTATGAGATTGGATTGTCAACTGTGTATGACTTAAAGAAACAAAAGGAGCAGATCTTTAAGTTTTTGTTGAAAATGAGAGCTAGAAAAGTTTAAAGTTTCAGAAAGCTTTGAAAGGTGCCAGGAGTATAGAATTATACAGTGCAATTATAAAGTGGTTTCAGCTGCAATGTAATGAAGGTGTAAGCATTTCTGGGGAGATGCTTAGCAGCTACAAAGTTTGTGGATGAACTTGTACAGTTAGTGGCAGCGGAAAACTTAGCCCCAGAATAAGTGAATATTGCTGAAGAATCTGCTTTGTATTGGCATCATTGCCATGAAAAACCCTTGCCTAAGAACACATGAAACCAAGCTGATGGTAACTGGTAAGAGTGTTCACTCGAGGGCCTTTAAAGAAATGAAAATTCTTCCACCTATCTACTGTGGTACTAAAAAAGGGTGGATGGCGACTAAACTTTTTCTTGCATGGTTTGAAAATTACTTCATGTGTGAAGCTAGAGCACACTGTTAAGGAGTATCCACATTATCAAGCAGTGCCCGGCAGGCACGAGTATCAAGTCCGTCATCAGACACTTTGTGGCAACTTTGATGGGCAAATCATCAGATTGCCCTTGCCCATACTTAAGCGAAATCAGACTGCCTGGTGGTCTGATGCCGGGTCTGGAGCAATGGCACTGTCACTCACAATAAGTCACCACTCTTTACACCATATAGTTTTCTGCAGTTCTTCTTTTCTTTTTTATGCACATGCCAGTCAGTATGTTACACAGCACTACATTTTTTTCCTTTCAACTTTGCTGTGCATAGTGATACCGCACATGTGGCCTGCTGACCACCTACTGGCTACTGCATGACTTGACTGCCCAACCACCTCAACAGTGAGGACAACAACACAGGCATGCTTGACAGACTTTTTCCAGTGAGGGAACAGCCTGACAGTGTGGATGTGGCTTAACTCTGTTGGCCTTGATCCAAATTGTTAAATATTTTTGATTTTATATAATTGTTCAGCACACCCCAACGCAGAACCTTGTTTAGAAGCATTATTGGTTGTATTATTTTGTGCTTTAAGCTTTGTTCTACCTTTGATAATACAGTTATATGTATGTGAAATGAGCTGGCAAGACTATGGGTTAGGCATATGTTTACACAGGGGTTCCCTTTGAAGTCAATGACTGTTTTCTGACATTTTCTGAGGTCCAAAAGTGGTCAGGTCCCAAGGTTGACAGATTACAGAGGTTCAACCTGTATCAAATCTTTCATATCAGTCAAAGTGTCAAATTCTTGGAGGTTTTGAAAGCTGGACATTTTCAATCTTATGCCAACTGAGTACAAAAACTGATGTAAATAAGCTGGTTGACACAAGTTAGTCTAGTGTTTCTACCTCCCCATCATCCAGTTATACCTCTGAGATATTATAATCCAGTATTAACCAATGTCCTCCATCTCAATCTCACTCTCAGATAATACCAAAATGGCTTCAATTATTGTATCAATTACAGTCCTCTTATTCTTGCTATTCATGACTGCAATGGGAAAGATAAAATATTTTGAAAATCCTAACAACGAATATTAAAACTGCTAAGCAGGTTACTTTATAACTTCTGGTTTACATCAGCATGAAATGGAAAATAAAGCATAACAGTCAAATAGTAGTTAATATATAGTTCACTATCTATCTATCAGTCAATCTATATCTCTGATGCATGTTCCCTCCCCCAAGAGGGTGGCTACGGCAATAGAGTCTTCATAACTAGTGAACTCCAGTGCTGCTTCTTAGCCTTTAGTGTCTCACCCTTAACATGCCACTGACAGATTGCAACTCTAGTGCAGTGTTTGCAGAGGCTCCTACCTAATGTTCCTACCTACTACTTCTACCTCATGTTTCTAACTAATGCTTCTGCCTCAATGCTCCTACCTACTACTTCTTTCTATTATTCATACTATATTGCCAAAAGGCAGATTTAGTGCATATTACTCACCATTGGAAAATTGAAAGCTACAAAGAATAAGCGTTGTAAGTTAAGTGTTGTTAAGTGTTATGTGTGATAAGGAGAGATTGTATGTTTGTGGACAAAATGCCAGTTGTCTACATGTGGATATGGCATAAAGAAAAGACAGCTGCCTGGGTCAGAGTGCAAACCTGTTTATCATCTCCCATGTACTTTCTGGCATGGTGTTGTGTGCTGGTCTTGCAAATTTGTGTATTTTGTGCACCCTGGAGTACTATTGTGGAAAATGACCCCTTTCAAGCTTTGTTAGTAATTGCTTGACTGCTCCCTGAAGCCATCTTTGTCTCTTATGAAGTGCAAAAGGAACATTTTAAGCCTCAAAAAGAAGACAGAGTTGTGTAAGATGCTGTGTAATGGTGGTTATAAGTTAGCACCTATGAAGGATTTCAATATCATCTATTTACAAATATGCAAAATATTCTAAAATACTACGATTTCTTAACTATTCAGTATATCAAAAACTTCAAATAACAAAACTTTTATCCAAAATGGCTGATTCACCCAAGCATTTCAGATAACAGAGGTTTTACTGTATATACCTGGTTTAAAAAGAGGGATATAATTAAGCATGTGGGTGAGTAGGAAAGATGGTAAGGGCATTACTGGATTACACAGTAACTGAGAGGCATGCAAAAGAGAAACTCTTGGATGTGAATGTGTTGAAAGAGGCAATTGGTGGTAAGTCTGATCATCACCTGGTGGAGGTAAGGGTGAACATTTGTAGGTTTCCAGATAAAAGGAAATGATATGAATGAGAAGAGGGTAGTGAAAGAAAGTGAGCTTGAAAAAAAGACATGCATGAAGAAATATCAGGAAAAATTGAGGGCAGAATGGCAAAATGTGAGAGTCAATGAATCAAGAGGATTGACAGAGGAATAGTAGACACGTAGGAAAGCAGTTCTAGCATGTGTGTGAGAAATGTATCCATTCAAATGTGGAAAGGTAGCTGGAGTGGATGGTTTTTTGGTTGAAAAAGGGTGACTGTGTTGTTAATTGGTTAGCTAGGGTTTTAAATGTACTTATGGGTTATGGTGAGGTGACTGAGGATTGGTATCAAGTGAAGGTTGGTTTGTGGCAGGGGTTTGGGATGTCACCTCAACTCTATAATATATGGATGGGGTGGTGAGGAAGCTTACGTAAACACAAGAGTCTTGGCAATGGGCGAGTATGTAGTATGTAGCTGGTGGGAGAGTGAGGCCTGCGAAATGGGTCTGTTGTTTGTAGATGAAATATCATTGGAGACAGAGTTCAGACAGAAACTACAGAAGTTGATGTCTGAGTTTGGAAGAGTGTGTGAAGGGACAAAGTTGAGAGAAAATGTGAATAAAAATAAGGTTATTATGTTTAGGAGGATAGAGGTATACATATATTCAAGAGTGAGTTTAAGCAGAAAATTTGGAAGAGGTGAAGTGTTTTAGATAACTGGGTGTGGACATGACAACAAATGAAACCAAAAAAACAGAAGTAAGTCATAGGGTACATGAAGGGGTAAAGGTTTGCAGAGCATCTAGGAATGTGTGGAAAGAAAGGTCATTATCTGGGACAAAAATGGTATGTTAGAGGGTATGACAGCCCAACAATGTTGTATGGATGTAAGGCATGGGATATGGCTGAAGACATGCTGAAGATGGTAGATGTGTTGGAGATGAAAAATTTGATAATGATATGTGAGTGGATGGATCTTTCTTTGTGTGTTTCCTGGCGCTATCTTGCTAACATGGGAATCAGCGATCACGTATCATAAATAAGAAAAATAAATATATATAGCAAGGTAGTGCCAGGAAACAGACGAAGAAAGATCCATCCACTCGCATATGCACATATATGCACAATACATACATATACATACCAATATATACATATATATACATATACATACATATACACATG
>JAYMFT010209601.1:0-11529 GCA_038088735.1 Panulirus argus | reverse complement strand
AACTCGTCCAAACCCTCGGTGCATCGGACGCAACTCGTCCAAACCCTCGGTGCGTCGGACGTAACCGGTCCACATCCCCGGTGCGTCGGACGCAACTGGTCCAAACCCTCGGTGCGTCGGACGTAAACCGATGTGTTACCTTGGTCGTTCTTGCCGCAAGTGATAAATTGGCATAAACGACCAAAAGTCGATGAAAACAAACAACAATAATACTGGGCCGCATGCAGACATATTGTATGCTCATTGGCCAAACCAAAACTCTCGCTGCAAACTTCTAAGAAATTTCAGCGATCAGAGGAACACGCCAGAAGAATGATAATGTGATGGAAAAAAAAAAATGTCCAAAATAGAAAGACGCCATTGTCGTGCTGACAGTGTTGCCATCTGGCGGTAAGTGACCACACCATGCGAGTATAATATCATGCCAACTGGCGAGAAATTTTGCAGGAAACTCCAACAGAAAAAAAAAAAAAAATCGCAATTACAGTGAGCACTTTTAAAAAGTAATTACTCGTCATATTAAACCCTTTATTAGTTAAACCAGCCGCAGGGCGTGTAGGCTTTTGTCATAATTTGGCCCAAGCCAGTTTTCCGTCCTTTAACGTTTACAAATTCCAATCTCCCCTGAAACTACAGAACCAATCTGAACCAGAATTGGTTAGGACGATCCTTGGAGGTCGTCCTTCTTCATAAAGTACCCAATGAACGAACGCTAATGAGATTCCCAAAGAACCAAGCATTACACACTTGAATCTCAAACATCATAGTAGGTCGTCTCCGACTCCCCCCAGGTACGAGGAATAATCTCTCCGACGGTAAAGATATTCCTCAGTTACTCCTCCAATGGTTGCAAAAACCAGAGTTCCATATAAGTAGGTGAGAGGAACTAGGACGGCGTGGTGGTGGAGGTGGTGGTGACGCAAAAGCTCGTTCCGTTACCGGAGTTGCTGGAACATCTGGTGCGGCCTCCAGCCAATACACCCACGCTGATGAGCCTCGTCCTCCTTACATGGTGGCACTGACGAGGCTCACACAAGGGCGCTCGCCCATACGTGGTGAGGAGGTACTGCCGCCACTGGGCCTGGTTACCCGGAGAGTACTGGCCATTAGCGTAGACGGGTCTCGCAGTGCAGGTATTGATGGTTACACTGACTGCCGACAACATACTGGATCACCCGGCAAGAATATGGATAAGAATCCTTCAGCTGAGCGAAGAGTACCTCAGGAATAAGGAGGAGAATCCTTCAATGGAGCCAATAGTGTCTTAGTCGAGGTGAGCGATGAACGCATGTTAGAGGAGCCTTCTCGAAATGCGTTGAGGTTACCATTGGCGTGCCGCAGGGTTCTGTTCTGGGACCATTAATCTTCTTGATCTATGGGAATGACTTGCCATAACGCAAGGACTCCTATCAGATGAATATGAATATGTTTGCAGATGATGCAAAGGTTATGACGGAAGTAAAAATCGAGGCGAACGTACAAAGGAACCTAGACAGACTCCGAAGTTGGTCTGATGCATGGGTGATGAAGCTCCATCCGAATAAATGTAAAGTAAAACTCACACACACACACACATATATAAACAGAGACAAACATATATAAACAAGCAGACAGACAGAGACAGACAGACAAAGGGCTCCCAAAGACCAAGCACCAGCGTGGTGTTTAAGGAGCCTCAGATAAACATAACAGGTTTCCACGGACTATCAAGGTGGGCAGCTGGTGCAGCCGTCGTCCCTGCCATGTATGGGTTCCTGTGCTTCCCCAAACCCTCCATTTAAAGCGAATGTGGTGGTGGTGGTGGTGGTGGTAGTGTGGAATGGTGAAGGTGGTGGTGGTGGTGGGATGGAGGTAGTAGAGGTGGCAATTGTGGCAGTCCTGTTGGCGGTGATGATGGTATTAAAGGTGGCAGATGTGGTAGTACTGGTGGTAGGAGAGGTAGTAGATGTGGTAGTAATGGTGATGGTGGTAGTATTGACGGTAGTGGTGGCAGTAGTGGCAGAAGTGGTAGATGTAGTACTGATGGTGATTTTTGAGTTGTGCTCGTGGTGTTAATGGCGGTGCTAGATGTGTAGGTGATAATGGTGGCAGCATGAGAGTTGAAGTGGTCACAAAGGAGGCGGTGGTGAGGTTGGGTGGATTTGGAGGTTGTGGTGTTGGTGCGTGACACCTCCTAGCCACTGTGTTCAACACACTATCACCATCCTTACCTCCCCCTCACACACACACACACACACACACACAGATCAATACCACCACAATGTTCTCTTGCCTTAAACTTATGGGGTTAACTGTCGTCTCCCACATTCCCTCTCTACTCTACTTTTCCTACTATACTTTCCCACTAAAACATAACCTCCCTCATTACTCCTTCTTTCTAACTCACTTACTCTTAATGAGGCGTTTATTACTGCAGGTGCAGTCCTTCCACCCTTCCAAGAACAACATCGTTCAACGTAGGAAGTTCCTAGACTTCAGTAAATTCCCTTCCAGTAAAACAAGCATGCAAGCATGTATCCACGGACGTACACAACACATAAGCACACACACTTGCGCGCGCGCACACACACACACACAGCACCAATCTAACCAAGACCGTGGTCATGCACGTCGTCTCGCCTGCAACCCTGTACCACCCCAAACTGTCTCACCTGGCAGGCCCCAGACCCTCCGCCAGGCTATTCAGTCCACAAAGCATGTCGAGGTTACTTTAAAGGCAGACTAAGCAATGAAAAGGTCGTCAGCACTGCCATCATTTCTTTAAAACCCCCCTCCACCGCCAGCTCCTGCCGCCAGGGATCCCTCGTCCCCCGAGTTGCAGTGCGGTGCCACAACCACATCGAACCCTTACGAGCTTGTTCTGTCCTCTAAAAGATGAGCTCTATCCTAGTCACTTGTGAACGTCAATAATCAACATAGCGTACATGATCCTCCAACTTTGTCTTGTGGAAAGGCAATCTGTTCACCATCACCCCCTTTTAACAGCTTATTTAATGTTTACACGTATTGCCTCCGCATAAATTCAGCCCTACCGATGTGCTGAGGATCACTACAGGAAGAATACCTCCACTTTACACTATCTCTTAAGTCCATTCTCTGCTATCCCTCTCACACACCAGCTTAAAGATCCGATACACCTATCCTGGGTAGAGAACAAAGACTTTCCATCTGGCCACATCTCATTCTCCAACCCATTAATTATCTTGACGTATCTCAACTGAACATCTATGTTCTTCTTTCCAAGGGGCTCCCCGTGCCAATCACCTTATCCTCTGGCATCTCTCTAATCTCGGCAGACAGGATGGGCCTCTAAACTATCTCTCCCCTCCTACAGTTTCACCTCGGAAAATAAAATATCGGACACCAATCTTCCCCGGGCGAGCGCGCCTCGTTCTCCATCTTTACGTCAACAAAACCTTTTCACTTTCACGGATCAATAAGTTCACCCTCCACGGCCCTGTCCTGTCTTCCCCCATACGTGTTAGGAAGCTCAACTTGACGGTAATGGCAGACGATCATCACCCAGGGCTGGCCCACTCCGTCCATCAATACCCATTAAATTTTCCTTTCGCAATCTCGACTCATAAAACACTCTGTCGAAAGGCACAGGTTCTGCCATAAACTTTTTCCCTACCATCTCAAGACACATAGCCTGCGAGAAATGAAAGGGTGGAAAAAAATATCAAAAGTGGAGGTACATACACGGGATGAATGATCATACCAAATGCAGAGAAGTTAAGGATGGGTTGGGAGAGGGAGGGGGCAGCGTTCAGCCCTATCATATCCTAGGCTTCCAATCGTGGTATTCACATGCTAATGTGCCCTGGCTGTCTACTTATGAATGCCACAGAACACCTGAACGATAAATCCAACCATCCATCACATCCTAAAAATGAAACTTGTCGGGTTAATGTAGACATGCCAATACTTAAAATCATAAACTAGATGTAAGGTAAGAGAGAAAATGAAAGGTTAGATTCTGAATTCGTTTTTACGTCCAGAGGAAACGGGTCTCTCTTCCTTATTCGTGTACTTTCTTTAAGAATTTAATTTTACATCCAACATTTTAATTTCCTACATTTCCTTACTAAGTTCCTGTGGGAATTAATTTGGCCAGCCTGTATGATACCATATTAATGATAATTTTTACGCGTAATAACAATTACGTATCATAACGCCGCATACACAAAATCTATCTCCGTTATCCTTTCATCTACGAGAAATTAATTGTAAGAATCATTATTAACCAATTCAGTGTTGACAGTGAACCCTTTGAGATACTTTAATTCAAAAGATACGTTGACAACGCCAGAGAATCATGATTGCATTAGTATCATTCTTTAAAAAAGATTACGCCCATGCATGCGATAGAAAACCTGACAGAGCTGATGTAGTTTGTTAAACAATGATAACCTAGTGACTGAAAACAAAACCAATTACAAACAATTAAAACCTTTTCCGTAATGTGATCCCTCACCGTGTAGAATAAAAAAGTGAGGGCACATTAAAAAAAATTTTACGAGCAAACTTTATAATGACTGGCTAATTGGAAGCGACATTTATGCTGCTCGGTAATGAAGGTCATAATAATTACCCACCGTTTTCATATTACTCGGCAGCGAAATTTGTGGCATTTGAGTAACGAGAGCCGTGAGAATTAGTGCGCACTGTTGGTATCACCAGCACACAAACAACAACAAAACAACGAGAGCTGTGAGAATTAGTGGGCACAGTTTATCTCGCTAGTACATAAACAGCGCAACAAGTCTAGTTTCGGCAGACATTTTTTTTTCTAATGGTGCTCATGTCTACGGATAAAGGTTCCTATATAAAGGACTGCATGAAGCAGAGAGAGTAACAGTGGTTGTGACAAATAAATGCATGGGTCCAGAATATCAATCATGTGCCATTCCTATATACATAGTGATACCGCCTCTATCACAGAATTAACATTATTTCCAGTTGGTATTCTTTACTGCATTGTCCAATATTTTCCCCTGCCTCTCTTAAACAATCCCATGCTTTCGCAAAGGAATCCTCTTCTCATCTTCCCTTCCTAGTAGGCTAATCCTAATTCAAGATTTACAGTTATTCTCCTCATTCACACGACAGCTGCCGTTGGATCACCCAAGGTAACTTTCACCACCTGTGATGGCGTTCCTCAGGTCTGTGCTGAGGCCTCTTCCGTTTTCTTTGCATAAAGGAGGATGTAATCCTATTGAATTGGACGTCTATTCCCATACGTTATCACAACACCATCTCACGACTCCGTTCCTCATGCTATTAGCCTTCATCACGACAAGCACCATACGTATTTCCCAAACTACAATCAAAATGATGCAAAGCGTGACTCTGCGCTAAAGAAACAGAGCCAAAACATTTATTTATTTTCCTGAAAAACAAAATGTTAAGTGCAGTATCATTTCGTTTCCAACATCTGGTCACATCTCTACCCAAACACCATCAACCAGGAATCTACCCTAAAAAATATATCCGTTTCTTAATGTTATCAAATCTTAACATAACTTACTGACCACGTAAATTAAAAGCTGCCATGCTTCTAAACCCTGAGTAACGTTGCCGTATATATCAATCCGGACCTCAGCCCTATTCAAAACCAGGTTAAACATCCGCTCAGTTCCTCGACGGACAAAAACTTTACGTTCGTCTAAAGCCATCTTATATTTTCTGCTATTTCCACGCACGCTGCTTCACTTATTGACTGTTTATTTATAAGAAAATGGTCAGTAGGCAAACGACCAAATCACATCTTGTATAAATAATTAAACAAATTCTCATCTTCATCCTAGACCTTTTTATTACAGCACAAAAACACTTCGTACATATATACTTGATCGCCGTTTCCCGCGTTAGCGGGAAACCGCCATATATATATATATATATATATATATATATATATATATATATATATAACTGCTTCTTCTACATGGGGGAAATAAAATCTAGAAAAAACAAACAACAGCCTCATTTTCACATATCCACTCTGCCTATTGTCATACATAGTGTACTGAAACTAGAGCCATATGGTTTCAGTGCATTACACATAAGCCAGAACGTGGATGAGTGCAAATGAGGACGTTGTTCGTCCTTTCCTCTTTCTACTTCGATAATAAATATATGCATATATATGCATTTATATATATATATATATATATATATATATATATATATATATATATATATATATAATGATGATGTTGTCAGGGGCACTAAAAGCTCCCTAACAGGTAGAGCGGCAGAAGAGCCGCTACCTGAATCATAACGCGTGTGGTCAGTGTCAATAACCCGCTGCATATCATCAACAGGTCCGCTTCAATCTCCTACCTGAGCACTCACTCACTCCCTCCTCTATCCCCGCACACCCTCTCCTCCCCACCCGCTCAGCACCTCCCTCGTCTTCACTACTTTCTCCGGGCCTTCACCCCCCGTGGCCCTAGCAGGTGCACATACACCTTTTAAGTTCATAAGAAAAAGAGGAGTATGATCACAACACGTGTGTGTCCTGTACTCATCCAAGCATTAGCCTCCTTGCTGTCTATAACATCCCCTTTACTCTCCTCTCCCTCCTTCCCACTCTCTCTCTCTCTCACACACACACACGTACACACTCCCTCATCACTTCGCCCTCTTCTTCCTCACTGATACTCCACCCTCCCCCCTTCCTTCCTCGTCATAACATGCATCTCCAACACGCACGCCTTCACCGTTACGTCTCAAAGCTCTAGCTGTGACCGAGTCCTTGCGTTACTCAAACTTACGTTAACTATAAGGTGTGAAAGTGAGCTGAGCATTGCAACTGCAAGCTCAGCATTGACAAATGTTAGCTTAGCATTATAAGTGTAAAATCAACATGACGGGTGTGAATTCAAACAGGGGAGCGAGAACGGAGGAGAGACAGGGAGGGCACCTGGACACAGTCACGTCAGAGGGTGATGGAGGTGGCTGTGGGCACGGGTCCGTAACTCCTGAACATCCGCACACAAACCCATCCCCCCCTCAGAAGGCAACCAACCCTCCCCATATTTACCAAGTGTAAGCGATGCAATCAGCGGTGGCAGAAGCAGCAGCAGCACCTGTTCCTACACCTGATGGCCACCTGCTGGGGAGGCGTGACCCTCCCGAGGGATGCCGGCCAACTGAGGACTCCTGACGCTGGACATTCATTCCTTTTTAGGGGGACAGAATAATGCGTCTTCAAGTTTGTATCTTCTGGTTTTGAAGTATATCTGCAACTAGATATAGTTCCCGAACCTCTGGATCATAACTACATAGCGTCTTCAAGTTTGTATCTTCTGTTTTTGAAGTATATCTGCAGCTAGATATAGTTACCGAACCTCTGGATCATAACTACATAGTCGGGGACGCTCGTGCGCACAGCCAGCAGGCAACTCAAAAACCACTGGCGCGATGAGGCTGAACGCCCAAAAGGAAGATATTTTATTGGGAACGAAGGTCTACGGACGAGGGTGCGGACAAAACCACCACTCATATGACTATAGTACTAACGGTAACGATTGCTGGGACGACGGCCGAGACGAACAGTAGCAACGACCAGCGGGGTAACGGTGGAGATATGCTAGAAGGGTGGCGATAATAAGCAAGAGCGCGAATTTGGCAGCCGGCCGCGGCCACGGAAGCCCGGCCGTGGCCGCAACGCTTGTGGCCACAGTTCCGTACGTTCTCATGCAGCCGTCGGGGTTCCTGATGGGCACGGTATGCAATTGTGACTGACGAGGCCACAGTAATAAGAAGAAAGGAGGAGATCGTGCTGAAGCCACAGGAATGGTCACACCTACAATTACTGGAAGCAAATTAAGACAAAAATCATGGATAAAAAAAAAATCATGAAATGTACAGAAAAAAGTATTCATCGGAAATACTTTATCTTGTGGCATTTCCTAAAGAAGTATTTTTGGGCGTTTTCTATTTCTATCAAAGGGATGTGCAGTAATGGTAGCACTCCGAGTTGACTGACAGCATCGTGAACATTAAAGATTACCAATCGGATGCTAAACACTTCCAAAGTGGCGCACACAGCGAATGAAAAGGTCACTTTCGGTGAAGTTTTACCATCGTCAGTTGACGGAGGGGAGGAGCTTCTCGTTCCAAAGGGTCCATCATTTCCCTGCTTCTGGCTGTAGCGCAGCGTCGAGCTGCATTAGCAACATATAAAAGATCCTAGGATAATAATAATAATAATAATGATAATAATAATAATAAGTAATAATAATAATACATATCACGTATCACCAGCAGGCAAGACAAATAATTCTTATTACATGAGGATCGGTGGGCATGGGAGAATAAAAGAAACGTGGGCAAGGTTGCGTGGGACAGAGCGAGGGGTGGGTGGTAGGTGCATGGCGCCAGAGGGGGAGGCGGGGGAAAGGGAAGGAGGCGGGGGTAAGGAAAGTGATGAGGGGCGCTGCCTGCCGGTGGCGGCCGTGATACACTGGCCTCGGCCGGGCCCACCACGATCACCTCCATCTGTGTGAGAGAGAGAGAGAGAGAGAGAGAGATGCACCTGATGTATACACGACTCGGGAGGTCCAGCACTTCCTACAATCCTCCATCTTCCCACCGACCCCCGCCGCCCTTCCCACAGCAGGTTATTCCCTCGCGCCGAAGCCACATGCCTCCTTGCCTGCTCCGACTTTCTAATGTCCTTCCCTTGTCAGTTAGCCACTCCTCCTCCTCCGTTCCCACCTTCTTTATAAACCTGCTGCCCGATTCCTTATCGCGCTGTGGCCTCGACTTATCAAGCAACACTTTGTAGATATTTATCACAGACCACAGTGTGCTTAATCAACGAACTGTGCTGTAGGGGAAGACGGTTTTACAATCTGTCCACACACGGATGTCAGGAAATCGATTGAACTACTCCTGACATGGATGTTGTGAGTGGTGTACGCTGCCGGCAGTGTTTAGTGTCAGACGAGAGTTTAAACTGCTAGGAGGCCCCGGGGCGTGACACACGCCGAGGTCGGGCGGGGTGGCGACCGTGAAACATATCATGATGTCGTTCCGACAAACAAACAAATAAAAAAACGAAGGTTCGTGAGACTTTTAAACAATGCGAACGTTATTCTTCCGGGTAAGAAATTTCTAGATTCTCTTTTGATATAGTTCTGCCGGAGCGTAGACATTATTTCCATTTTCATTCTTTTACACCACAATATATATAATGTCAAGGGCATACGTATATATATTTCTTTGCATCTGTAATAAAAATTTCTTTAATTCTACACTTCTACCTGGTGTTTGCCCGAGAGATTATTAAAGCTGATCATGAACTCTGCTGTTTTCAAGTTTCAATCGTGTTACACGCTTGGAGAAATGTGTATAGAACTACGACTCACTGCATTTTCACTGTTCTGCACAGTGAACAGCGGCAGCAACCAACAGTATCCTAGCCGACAGTTACCTCTCATTAAGGACAACCTCGATGTTATCTCCTGCTATTACACCAGGTTTAACACGCGATAATTCTACGCTTAGGTAAGGACAGAGAGCGAGTCCTCCATGGGAGCAACTCATTTAATATACAGGTGCGATCCTTGAGCAAGACGGTACAACCACTGGGTGTGAATTGGTGTGCCCTCTGGCCTGACCTGTTCCTCAGGCGTAATGCATTGTCGTACTTCAGGGTAGTGCTGTGTTGAAGGGGTTTATGTGTAATACCGTATGATTAACTGTTAAAAAAGCAAATCTGTCCACCATCTGCTGTAGCCTCAGTGGACCACATACACACATTTTCGGGTCTCCAGATTTTACTGCATCTATTCCGGGTTAGCTGGAGGGAGTTATTCAAATCTTTGGACAGACATTTTACTTGGTGGGTAGATTTCTACACCAAGTGGATTCTCAGAAGCAATCTTACAATCGTTGGTCCAATGGTTCCCAAGGCCGATGACAGTCTAGTCAGCGCCAGTGCGTTAAACTGGTACTACCTGATGTGGTTACACTCATCTACATCGCGTGACGCAGCCGTTAAATCGTACCTCTCACGAAGTGACTGATGCTTCCCACATATCATAGTCAGTGACTGAAGAGGTTGTACGAGTTAAGTAAGAATTAATGAAGGAAAATGTGAAAGGTATGTCATATAGGAGTCTACTGCAGACTAGCATAGGCTACTGGTCTCACACACACACACACACAAGTTACCGGTCATCGGCCCACGGGGAAACTGCTGCTGGCCGCGCAGTGTTGCCAGCCATGCAACGCACCTGCCCACGCCACCTAACACACCTAACTGAAACACTCACGTCGATAACTCCCAGCCGGAGGTGTGTAGCTGCCAACCTCATTATCGTAATGTGTAAAATGTCATCGTAAACTGTTTAGGGGAGTGCAATATTTGCACCGGTGGGTGGCCAGTACCCGCGCCAGCCGTCTGGGGCCGGCGGCGGGTACTGACTCGCTACCTAGCTGGCTGGGTAGGCTAGAGCAAAAGGTCGGTGTTTACTGTAAGCCTAGTCGCTCTGTGCAGGTCCTGATGATATATTGTGGCTAAAGATACCAATTTTCATCAGCGTCCGTATGTATAGTGGGGCTGCACTTGGGATAATTAACTTTAAGAGTTTAGCTGCTATGTTAACAAATACCCAATTAGACTGAAAGAAAACGAAGCTATATTCTCAAACATTACGATCAAATACAATCGCAATTATTTCAAAACATCTTTCAGGGCAGGTGTGGAACGACAGTGTCTGTCCGTGTGAGTGTCAAGTCTAGTCCAGATATACAGTGACCCCACACGCGCACCTTAACCATGCTCTTCTTTACGGCCTAAAGGTCGAAGTTCACGGGTTGCAATAATCTGTTATCAAGGCTGACCCTTGACAATGAGGCAACACAACTCAAACTTACTTCGAACGGTCTGTAGTTCTACAAAAGGTGTGTGTGTGTGTGTGTGTGTGTGTGTGTGTGTGTGTGTGTATGCATAATCATTACATGGTGTTGGTGTTCACGTGCGATGATCTGGGTCACGGGATCGTGTAAGTAGAGACTAGACTAGTCAGTCTTCATAGCGTGTGCAGCAGCTCCGTGAGGCAAATCACCTTGAGGCCCAGCCGTCTCAGAATGCCAGTTTCAGGTCACGGGGTCGTAGGGTGTGAGGGGAGGGGTAGGAGGAGTGGTAGGCGGTGATAGCAATCCCCTCTGACATGGTGTGGAGTGAAGCATATCCCTGTTATGAACTCTATGTATAATACCTTGGACGTAACGCCCCACCCCGCTCCCCAACACCACCACCACCACCGACACCCCCTCCCTAAACCCCTCGGGGGTTACTACTCTCACGTATACGATGCAGGTCAGGGTCCTTCCTCTCCTTCCCCCCTCCCCCTCCAACAGGTTGGAGTCGGTCGAGGGACCTAAAGTAAGCAAGTTCTGTACTTAAAAGAAGAGAGAGAGAGAGAGAGAGAGAGAGAGAGAGAGAGAGAGAGAGAGAGAGAGAGAGAGAGATTCCCGCGTGGGGTCGATAGACAGACATAAAGAAAAAAA
>JAYMFT010209590.1:0-11529 GCA_038088735.1 Panulirus argus | reverse complement strand
TATATATATATATATATATATATATATATATATATATATATATATATATTACTTACCTACGATTACCTTCCGCTTTCCTTCCTTGACTAATTGTTTACCTGAGGCTCATCGGGGGTTGACTTCACCCCACGAGTTTCGTTTTCTTTTGAATGTTTCTTGAGCCACCCCGTGTGAGCTTCCTGCATTTCCTGGTACTGCCATAAATATGATCTTTCATGATTTTTCGCAGGGCGCTCGTACATCTTCCCCCCTGATATATTTTTGGCACGTTCCCAGGAATCATTCTCGACTATGTAATTCTGTATCTTCTTTTCTGAGACGCTTTCAGGTTTATAGTAATGGTTGTAGAGAGAGAGGAAGAGATTCTAAGTAACGTAAAAGTTACATTACAGTTACACAATAAAAATTTCAACCCATCAGACCAGTATAATTTGCTGGTACTAGAGAGGTGCAGGTATTATCCACATGAGGGTCTGGACTGCAGGAGGCGGTGGGCACAGCGATGCAAACTAATATATCAACAGAGATTTCCGAAGGTCTCGTCTCGTCTGTGGCGGGGGTGCAAAACTAGTCTAGGCTAACTTCTGAGTCTGTCTCTTTCTCTCTCTCTTTCTCTCGAGTTTAGATTAATGGCTTCGCGTCGACGACTGTCTTGTGTTGCTTTATAACAGTTAGATGTATTTCTGTAGTTTGTCTTTCGTTATGAAATTCTGTCACGGTGTTTTCTTTTTTCCCTCCTCCCTTCCATGTATTTCCCAGGCTAGTGAAGATGTCACTCGTCTGACACATATGTGGTCATTATTTATATATAGGATATAGATTATTCCTTTCTTTTATTGAATGAGACTTTTTTGTGTGCCATAGCAACACAGAATTTGCTCTGCCTGGGAAAATACGAAACTGTACCGTTCGTGAGGGCTGAATGTGAGTTACGACTGTACATAGCGTAAAGTGCAAGTAATATTTGTGTACACATCGACACAAAGTTATGACACAGCGGAAAATGGAATGACAACGTATATAGTACTCTAATTAATCTTAATATATAGCTTTTGCAATTATGCTGTTAATAACATCCCTTGTGTAACATTATCATCTCATTAGCCGAGTCTTCATCCGTCTGTGTTACGGGCTATTTCAGGAGCAATGAGCTAATTAGCTCCGTGTCAGGGTGGGGGGGTTGGTTTGGGTTGGGTTGGGTAGGTACCTCCCCCCCGTGGCACCCGTCGCCTCCCATAAACTCCGAGTGGCATTCTGAACGCGTGTAACGGGCGGGCGGCTATCACCTTGCGTATTGTGATGCGCCCCATGATGCCGGGAGTGGGAGGTGGGTGGGGGTTTACATGGAGAGTTCTGCAGGCCAGGCCATTAATGAAGGGCGCTTCTCACTACCCCTGCCAACAAAGGAAGGGGAAGAGCAGCCTCTCTGGTGTTGTGGTAAGCGTGCGTCTAGTGTGTAACCCCTCGCTATCCATGCCGTGGTGGAATCCAGTTTATAGCCAACAGCGTCATTAGTATTGTCGGGAGAGTGGCCCTGATATACGATGGTCTTTCATGCATACACACACACTTGCATTTACACACACACACACACACACACACTGTGAGTGATTACTCCAGTCGAAGGTGTGTAAACAGTGTTTTACAAGCTTAAGAGTGTGTAAATCTTCAGGCAGTGTAGGTAAATACTTAGTGAGCCATATCTGGAAAAGGGATTAGAAAAACAATAACAGCGTAATCTTGTTGCACTTTAAAGGATGCAACCGATCTGTGCAACATGAAAGAGAGGACAGGGGTGTCACCAGACACAGAACAAGAAGTGTAGGATATTACTTCCTAGTGATTATAGGGGGAGGGGACACAGAGGAAGTACAGGTTGTGATGGATGGCCAACCTCGGTACTTAGATCCCTTATAACAATTTAGGATGTGTTCTTGACCGTCAGAAGGTGGAAGGAGATCGAGAGAGAGTGAGAGAGGTTATACAATAACAAAGGAATTAGATCACTAACACTTAAGGATGAATTGAGGATGCTAAGGGAGGCAGGGAAGTCTCCAAGAGACAGATTGAGAGACCAGTGTATGAAGGTGGAGAACCATCGAGCAGCATTAGGACACCAGCTCTAGGGAGAATGAGGTGGGGAGAAAAGCCAGTAATCCGCAGAGAAGGCAGCGTCTCCAGTCCAGAGGTTAGATGGGAGTCGAAGACGGCATTGGTAAATACCAGGCATCCATACGACAGCTGAAATAATGTCACAAAGATAGCAAAAAAATCGATTACTCTTACTGGTCTGAAAGAAATAGAAATATTCAGTGTGAATGTTTCGAGAAAGTAGATAATGTGGTGGACAAGTTAGGCTACAAAGACGCGAGTGTCGACGAACATGTTTCTCAGGCGCACCGAAGCCTAGCTTAGATTTAAGAACGAAACGCGACAGAAAGTATTAGATTAATTAACTTTTTTTTTTTTTTTTGGCCTACAGGATGTTCGTATTGATAGTTGAAAGAACAGGACCAGAAGGAGGAGGAGGAAAAAAGAAAATCTATGTACATACGAGAACCTTAAGGTATGTAGGAGGTAAATATTGATAAAGAAAGACCTAGGCTCGCTGGGGATACACTGCATAGGAAGGGTGCAACGCCCAGGGCGCAAGAGATGTATGTATGTTATGCACCAGCAGTAAGGTATTAGCGAGAGGGGGACGGGTTGTAGAGATGTAGATACCAGAAGTAATGTATCGGTGAGAGGGGGAAGGCTGTAGTTAATGACCAGTTTATGAGATTAAGGGACTCGGGAAGGGAAAGTTATTGATATGTGTGCAAAGAGATGAAAGTTCAGACTTTGTGAGAGGCGTGTTAATATTACCGGTATACCAGCGCACTAGTATTTAGCAGTCGTGGTACATGTTGCCGTACGTTCGTGCCGTACCGGTACGCCACAGGAGCGTCCGTGGACGAGAACATTACGGAAAATCCCGAGTGACGAATTAAAAATGTTTATGAAGTTAAATCCATTCTTAGCGGTAATTACGTTGAAAGAAGATGCCAAGCGTCAGATCTGAATAAATTGCTGCATTCGGTTCATAAATCACTGAGGAGAACTTTAGTACTTTGCAGTATTGAGTGCGCCCGGAAACTCATAACCCCGGCTATATCACGATGATGTATTGCCGAGAGCATGACGGCAGTCAGAGAATTACTGGGAATGCGGGACGGCTGACCCTGGTGTTCTTTGAAAGAGCAGTGGTTACCGCGCGATCCGTTCTTTTCTTTTACGTTTGGTACCCAACGCTAGAGTGTTTTTATAGTGGAAGACACAGTGGTACCACTGCCAGGGAAAGGGGTTGTCGAAGTTAATCCAGCGGTAGTGAGGAGGCTCCTGGAGGAACTAGGTCCTGTCAAAGCCCATGGTCCCGATGACATCTCGCCCATTTGTACTCAACAGAGCGAACGGAAACCCACCTCCCACCCTCGCCGAACCACTACTCATGTTTCACATCTCCCTTAGCGAAGGAAATATTCCGTCTGAATGGATGGGAGTCAACGGTGCACCAGTATTAATAAAAAAAAAAGAGAAAAAGAAGTGGCACAGAAGTTGTCCTGAAATGTGCGCCATTTTCCTACAAGCATAACCCGCAGGATATTAGAGAAGGTAATAACAAAGCAGTTAGAGGAGTACTTGTTTGAGTGGGAGTCAACATGAGCTCAGAAGTAATAGAATCTTGCTTAGCGAACGTAATGGAAATTTTATGAACGAGTGAGCGACATCCCTGAAATAAGGTGTGTGGGTAGTTTGCATACTGCTGGACTGCCCGAGGGCATTTTGTACTGCCCTCCACTGGAGACTGGTGGGGAAGCTAAACATAAAGCTAGAGAAGGAGGAGGGCTTCCCTAATGGATAAACAGCGACCTGATTGAGAAGGAACTGTAAACACGTGTCAGGGGATCCCTTCCAAGTTGGGCGAGGGTGACAAGTGGAGTTTCCCAAGGAACTCGCTGCCGGGGACGTTACTACCTGATCTGTGTGAAGGATTTATCAGACGAAGAGAATTTATATACCTGAATATGTTTGCTTATGATTCTGAAGTAGTAAAAGAAATGGAAAACAACAAGAAGTGCGAAATGCTGGAAAAAAATTGGGGGGGGGGGGGGGGGGGACGCAGACAAGATGTGGCAGCGGTCGGACAAATGGCTTACGACATTCAGCCCTGGAAAATGTAGTCACGCATACAACAACGAAAGGGTTCATGTAGACCAGACTGTTGACCATGTAAACAAAAATAAGCAACAGAAAACGAGTAACACAATACACATAGACACTTACGCAAAACGTACGCGCACCCACAGTGCAGAATTAAACGCATGTGTGCTCGAACAATCGTATAAGGGGTTCGATTGGTTGACTCAAGCTAACATAAAATGGAGAAATACTTTCCCATAATTTATAGTTGTTATAGATCTATTTGTGGTGCTCTTGTTTCCTCATCTCTATATTTCTGATGATCACGTTCAAGGGATCCAGCTGTGGGTTAAATGACGGCAGCATGTCAGAGCCGTAGGGGGAGTGGTCTTCCATCAGGGCCTCTCTTCAGGGCAACCCATCTGGGTCAGTCGTCAGGGCAATCCATCATGGCTTCCCAGCTTAGGGTCATCCAAATCAGAAACACCCATCAGGGCTCCCCTACTGAGGGCCGCTCTTCACTTGAACTATAAGCCACGTAGGTACTCTTTATACCGTAACTGGCTCTCTGTACCGATCATGGATGCATATCTGTATGTTTCAGGATTTAATAGCCATCAACAGCTAAGCCGGGATCCGCATCAAACGTAAAACATGCAAAGCATACAAATTGGTAGCCTGCTCCCCTCGAATCGTGTGTACGAGTTTTCTATTATGAAATTCTGTATAAACTCTACATTTGCTCCGGTAGGTTATGGGGAATCTGGCTGTAAGAAATGGAATAATGAGGATTTGAAGGTCATCATTAACTAAAGAAAGGAATGATTTATATGACAACTATATGTAGACAACAAGATTCGCTGTACGTAGTATACTGTTAAAGGCAAAGTAAAATTTTCGCCTTTTGTTAAAGATTCGTCTGACGAACGATAGAAAACGCAGTAAAGCTGGAACTATTTCATTTGATTCACGGTTAAAAGAGGCATCTAGCTGACATTACTACCAATGTGTTCAGCGGTGTTCCTGTGGGGCAGGGGTTGTCTGGATGGGAGGAGAGAGAGAGAGAGTGAGAGAGAGGCTAGGAGAGAGAGAGAGAGAGAGAGTGTGTGTGTGTGTGTGTGGAGGTGTGCGGGACACCTCTGGTCCGTGGCCGCCCAGCAGGCAGTGCGGCAGCGACAGCAGTACCGTATAGACGCGGTTCCCGTCCCTACCCTGCTCACCGCGACCACCTCCACGCTCCCGTCCGCCGCCGGCCAGCGTGACCAAGACAGACGCACGCTCGACCATCCTGTAGGGTACCTGTGGCTCCAGCAGGGTACTTGTGGCCCCAGCAGGGCACTGTGGCTCCAGTAGGATCGTATAGCCATTCCCGTCAGAACACTTTATCCAGACTCGCCTGTGTAACTGTGTACAGCTGTGCTCAGGCACTGGCCAGAGCTGTAACAGGGTACTTACTGTCCGGGTCTATGTGGTTGAGGTGACCCAACTTTGCCAGGGTGTGGAGTCATAGCAAAACGTAGCGGGGTGGCCTAGCTAGTTCTAAAGAGGTACGATTAGCCTCTGGTTTTTAAGGTAGTATAGTTGGCTCTGTCAGGGCACCGTGGCTAGTTCTGCCAGGGGTAACGGAACGAACATTAGTAGGTGCTGTGGTCAGTTTTAGCAGGGTGCTGATAGCAGTTTATTAAAATTACTGTGGCCAGTTTAGCCAGGGCATTTTAGGTAGCTTTTTCAAAAGACTGGGGCCAGTTTAATCTGGGGATTTAAGGTAGTTTATCAACACACTTTGGCCGGTTTAGCTACATGCTCTGCCCAGTATATAAGAAGTACTATGGTCTGTGTATTGTCACAGTAACCAGTTTGTCCGGGGTACTGTGGGCAGTTTATCCTTATAATGTGACCAGCTGTATCAAGGTGTTGCTTCCAGCTCCATTAGGGAACTTTGGCCAGCTCTCCTGGACTGTAACTGCCTTTGTCAAGGGTGAATGGGCCAGCCAACTAACCCTAACCAGATGCTCTGTCCAGCCCTTCTGAGCTGTGGCCAGTCCCACTGCGTACCGCAGCCGGCTGTACCAGGGTTACAGGGAACCAGCGAGACACCGTGCAAAGGCCAGCTGAGACAGGGTACTGAGGCCACCTGAACCAAGGTATCGAGACCAGCTGAGCCAGGGTACCGAGGCCAGGTATGTCAGGGTATCGAGGCCAGCTGAACCAGGGTACCAAGGCCAGCTATGTCAGGGTATCGAGGCCAGCTGAACCAGGGTACCAAGGCCAGCTATGTCAGGGTATCGAGGCCAGGTGAACCAGACTATAGAGACACACACTACCTGCGTACAGGTGTCAGCTTCAGTGAGGGAGGTAGAGGAGTCACCCCCTGCCAGGCAGGCTACAGGGTGTGTAGACCCGCCTCCAGGGAGACTGTGGCTGGCATTCTGGTGACTTTTACCGTTCCGTGTGGAACCCCGCTGCACACGATGACCTCGACATCTATATAGTGTTGGAAAAAAGAAAACAGAAAGATAGAACGATTGTCCTGAAGTATATATGTTTCTGGCAGAACGACACTGAGCAGCAATGTAGTGAATTAAACAAACAGATTCTGAGACACATGTTGGCACGACAGTGGGGTGGACCTCGTGCTTAGAGACGAGACTCTGAAGGAATCGAGTAGAAAGAGATCCTTGGGGAACATAAATACATACGTACGTACATCCAGCTGACTAGAACAGCTTGCTTGACTTCACTAATGAACGAGCCCGTCAGAAGAAAGTGACAGAAAATCAGGCCATCGAGATAAGAGGCAGAACGTCTCCGAAACAGAGCGTGACGTTAAGTCCTTGACATTTAGCGATGACATTAGGACCTGTGGACGAGAGCGGCAGCAGAGGAGCCAAGCCCTGACCTGGGGGAGGAAGGGCTACCTGCCGCGTCCGTCGTCCACTCCTTTGCCAGCGACACCTACAGGTAAGTTCTTACTATGTCTGTCTGCCTGCCTCCTCACTGTCGTCCCAAACACACAAGTCCCCCTCCACTCGCGGAAATATCCTGACAACTTCTGACGGGTGTCGTAACGCCCTGCCACCTCCAGCGCTAACTCCGCTACTAATGTTCGACAGGTTCCTGACAGCGGCCTGACCCTAGTGTCGAATGTCTCACAGCGTTGCCTTCCGTCTGTAGTGACCCCGAACCCTTGGGACAAAATCGAACTCTCCTCCTACGGACGTTTCTACCCAGTTTATTAAAAGGTTTGGCAACTCTCTCACTGCATTTGGTATTCTCCCTCACGACATGTCTAATGCCCCCTCTCCTTTCACCTCACATTCAGCTCCCCGTTCACATGAGTCTTCCAGTCCTTCACCTTTGAATACAGTCGCCTTCCTCCTACACTTCGGTATGGCACTGCCTCCTTCCTTCCAGCAGCCCTGGTAACCCAAGCCTGACAATCCTTCCCTCAGGTCCGATAAGAACCCCCTGATGCAGTAGGATGGACCTCCTAATAGGTTTTGGGCCTCCCTTCCCTCTGGTCTGATATCGCAGTTCCCTACAGTCCCGATAATTTTATCTACAGGAGTGGTAGTGTTCTCCACAGCCCCAGTAAGGTCCTGTCCCAAGGGTCTGATAACTCGAGATACGTCCCTCTCCTCCTCTCTGAAGAGTCCGGTACTTCGTTCTCGAAGTGCTGTTGGTCCTCCTTCCACAGATATGGTAGCATCTTCCATGGCAGGTCTGACAGACTAGAGCTTCTTTTAGCTCTGCCTACAGGTCTGGTAGCTCTTTCGACATATCTGCTTCCCTTACGTACCATAAGCCTTGTGGCCTGGTCCCACAGGATCATTCGTCTCCACCACAGGTCTGCGGTGGACCCTTGCCCAAAGGTTTGGTAATATCTCCCTCCTGGGATTCTGGGAGCCCCACCGTACAAATCTGGTAATCTGTCTCCGTTTACGTTCAGTGATACCCTCTTTCCACACAGATCCAATAGTCCCTTTCCCAGTGGCTCTTTCCGTAAGATGTCCTCCCCTTTCACACATCTGAAATCTCTCTTCCTATGTGTTTGGTTATCCCGTCCAGCAGGTCTGGCGCTCATGTGTGTTAAGAGTAACCTTTTCTCAAAGGTCTGGCTGTCCCTTGTTACAGGTCTGGTCGTCACCTGGCCTCGCGTACTAGGTTAAGCCATAATGGATAAGTGAAAACCCACTCATGAATTGGAAAGTTTCCGTTCCTTAAATGAGACGTCATTTTTAAAACCCATGTATCGGGAGATATGACGCCACGTCCAGTCTCCCAAAAGCTTCAGCATTCCGAGAGGGGAAACGGCGATACAACAGACGACTGAGGGAAGGGTCAGTCACCTCTGATATATCGGACAGGTATCAAAGAGCTTTTTGTCCCTCAGAGCTCAAGTCATATATTTCTTCCACCCCCTCCCTCCCTCCTTTCAGAGCAAAGCTTACCTGGCACTACTGCTCTTGCCTTTTAGACAGCAGTGCATTATTCTGAGTGGCAGTGTTTCGATTATGTGCCTTGATTGTAGCGTCGGGCATTATTAATGATTTAATTACAGCCTTGCAAGACGAGAGAGAGAGAGAGAGAGAGAGAGAGAGAGAAGGAGAGGGAGAGCCGAGTGGCCCAACACAAAGGTGCCAACTCCGGCGAAATTCACATTTGTTGTACGCTACGACCGGCCTCCGCTTGTGACGTGTCTCCCGGGCTGCACCCAGCACACACGGTGCAGGACACAGGGCGGGAAAAACTCTTAGGTATTCCTCATGCTAGGGGTGGTCGCTGGACACCAGCAGGGGGGACTGGTTCATTGGATACCTTCCGATGGGTCGTTGGACGTGTGCTGGTGGGTCGCTGAACGTCTGCTGTTGGGTCGTTTGACTTTCTGCTGGTGGGTCACGGGACGCTGGCTTGCGGGTCACGGGACGTCTGCAACAGCCCTAAGGTTCAATTATTGGTAAGAAATGGTTTTCAGAGTCTACTGTGAATAGACGAATGGACAGTAATTTTTTAGCTTCAAAGAGAAGACCTTAGGAGTGCATATGTACATAAGAAAAATTATATAAATGAGTATATATCAAATTAACCAATTCTTTATATATTTCATTTCTTTTTTTTTTCTATGAAAAAGACTAAAATGTCCACACCAAGGTGAGGTCTGTTAGAAAAAGAAAGCATCGAGCAATGTTCCTCTTTCTTGAAGTGACGCATGACTCCTAGATACTATGGAGGCTGAGTCCCGCAGTCGAAATCTGAGAGAAAAGAAAACAGACATCGAACTGACCTTTCCTCGAGCTGCTGACTCTCCCACAGTATCCGTGGGACGACGACGGGGCTAGCCCGTTGTAGCTGGCATGAGAAGGCATTTAAACAGCTAAGGTTTGGGGTTAATGAGAGGGGCGAGAGAGGAGTAAAGGAGCGAGCAGCCGGCCGGCACTTTAGTTGGAGGAGGAATCTCGGGAATGTGTGAAACAGTGCGAGGAACTGAGTTCCGGACTGACGTGGGTGAGAACTGAAGGTGGATTACGAGAGGTGGGCGGGTGATCGTCAGCGCCTTTGCATCTCGAAAGCAGAGGAGAGAGGAAGAGTGGCGAGTGTTTTGGGGAGGAGATGAGTGAGTGCGTCATCAATTATGATGCAAGTGAGGGGGGGGGGGGAATTTGAATGCATGAGTGGGTTATGTCGCTGTTGAGGGTATTATTAGGGGATATGGGATACCCAGCGTAAAAGAAAATGATGAACGGCTTGTCCAGTTCTATGCTAAAAAAGAAAAAAAAAATAAATCAATTGGGAATTCTTGCTTTGAATGAAGGTGCATATATAAGTATGCTTTGGGTGAATGGTTTTTGGTGACGGGCGTTACTGGATTATGTACTACTTGGTAGGAGTTCAAAGGAGATATTAATAGATGTGAATCTCCTGAAAATGGCAGCTGGTGGGACGTCTGATCAGAACTTTGTGCAAGCAAGTGTGAATTTTATATAGGCTTTTGGGGAAAAGGAAATTACACAGGTGGCAAGAGGTTCGTGAAAGTAAGACGGTATTGGAAAAGAGGCTGGTGTGAGGAGATACCAATAGAAATTGGGTTAAGAACGGCAAAAAGTGAGAATGAAGTTGGTGGCACACGGAAGGCGGAATGTGGGCGTCTGAGAAATAGTTGTGGTTGGTGGGATGGGAAAGCTAAGGTAGTTGTGAAAGATAAAAGAGAGGTGCAGGGAAGGAGTGTGAGTGACTGGGAAATGTGCAAGAGAAAGCGGCAAGTAGTAAAGAAGAAGGTAAAGGGTCTGATAATTAAGGCAAATAAGATGGGGTGGTCGGCAAACTTACTTAAGGAAGAACAATAAATTGAAAGTGAATAGTGTGAGGAGAACAAAAGAATAAATGGGGCCAACAGTTAGGAACGCAGATGGGGAAGCGGCAACAGGCAAGGAGTAGGAGGAAACCAAAATGAATGGAAGAGTCCTGAACATGCAGAAGGGTGAGGGGCATGCATAGAAAACAGTGAATTGGAGTGATGCGGTTTACGAGGGGCGAGGCGTTGTCAGTAAACAGAACCAGGGCATACCTAGAGGCCAAGGGAAACCACAGAAAGTTTTTTCTGGTCTTGGCTGTGGATAAGTAGCTTTGTTTTGGGTACAATAACATGAGAGGTAGACAGTGGATTTGAACAAATGAGGCCGTCCGGACGATAGTGTTAATGGCTTATTAGTCTTTTTTGGGTCTGACCGCAAAAGGGCGGTAGAGTGGTGAATGTGTTGGGTATGAAATTCCTGAGGAGAGTGCGTTGGATGAGTAGGATTGCTTGCTCGTGCAAGGAAATGGCAGGGTAAAAGCGAGGTGTGGAAGTAAGCGTAGTATGACTGTGAGAGAGCTGACCAGGATGTTCTGAAAATGGCCCAGACTTGTAAAGACAGAGAGGATGAGGGAGAGAGAAAAAAAATACTGACAAAGAGGATCTACGTTGGCAAAGAGTGGTGGGAGTAAGAGGGAGGGAGAGAGAGAGGGAGGGTTGGGGAGAAATAGAAGGGTTGAGTGAAAGAGGCTTTGGGTCGCTCGGAACTAAACATTCAAGGATGGTGGGAGTCGATCAGCGATGGAGGGAATGGCAGCAAACGCAGTGCTGTCAGTGGCCAGAACCAGGGCATATGAAGCGGCCTGGGGAAACTGCCGGATGGGGTGTACGGTTGCTTGGCTGTTGACGGTGAGCTCTGGTTCAGTGCATTGCACTATACACGATGGCCAGAGAGTGTGGTGGATGTGAGCAAATGAGGTCATTGTTTCCTCTTGCTGGCGCTACCTCACTAAAGCGGGAAACTGTAGATAAACACATTATATATATATATATATATA
>JAYMFT010209579.1:0-11530 GCA_038088735.1 Panulirus argus | reverse complement strand
GGGATAAAATGAACATCTTTATTCGTTGCAGGACACTGTTTCCCTAAATCAATTCAATGAACTTTTCTAAATACTTATGGTTTAAATTATCAGTAGACATCAGTTACCTGAACATAAAGCACAAGACTTGTACTTCATTCTTAAGGAACCAATGCCTATAGATGAAAGAGACTGTTATGATTTCAGAGTTGTACAGAAGAAAGTATTAAGGAAGAATGAACTGTTCTTTCATTAATATAGATGCTGTTCATTTCATCCTACTTGTTTCTCTTAATATCATATGTAGGAGCACAGGCACGCATACAAAAGTACACATATGCTGTACGCACATATGCAGAAATTTGTCATAAAAATATACACATGCAGAATCATCCATACGTATGTATACACAACATAGGCTGAAGAAAAAAAATCAGTAAAGTTGTTTCGCGAGCTACGTCACTGGACTCCATAAACATTTAATTCTTAGCGTACAATTACCTCTGCATTTAATTACAGAGCCAGAGCAACATATAAGGCCTAATACACCCGCAATCTGGATTCAAATTATGGTATTCTTTTTATTAGTCGAAGTGTTAAAACTTTATTGCAAGCTTATTATAACATTTTAGGTATTTGGTTTGGAAGATAGTGTTCTTTATAGGCTTCGTGTGATTGCAAAAGTGAGCCCTCTTATTGGGGTGTTTCCCCTTTTACGGCGTTGGATGAAGGAGTCATTGTGAGGGCTTTTGTTGAGTCGTTAGTATAACTTATAAACAGCCTAAAGGTACGACTATTATGCTATTGATACCAAGTACAGCGGCAATATATTTCTCTTGATAAAGGACGAGTTGGCAACTTAATTTCTCCCAAACTTGCCCGCGGCTACACGGGTGCTCCGGAGTTACCAACTTGTTATTTATTTGCCTTTCCGAAACATCGTCGTATCTCCGGTTATTTCTTGTGTTTTGCTGTCACTTGCACGCCAAGGTATCCAGCCGAGTATACTGGTCAGTATCGATCTTAAGAACATGATCAGTTACGTTGTCTTCAGGCTGAAACAGTCAAATAACACCAAAGATGAAATTCAGTAACTCCTCGCATCCGAGCATCAAAATGGCCAGAAAGGCCGCCCACCAGACAGTCCTGGCTTATCCCCTGTTGTGAGTGGAGCCCGCGTCCCGTCTCCCCCGTGGGACCCACACATAGGCCTTCACTTCGACCTCTACCCCCCCATGGTACTTCCGTGAAACCCGCCTGCTTGTATGGAAAACGACAAGTTTTAAAAGACTTTTTTTGAGGACGCGACACGATGGCTCAGGTGTGCGTGGCGGTAGTGTTGGTGGTGATGCTGGCAGCAACGACGTGCACAGCGGTAGACCTCCAGTCCGCCTTCAAGATGGCCCAATGTAGGGCCCATTGCTTGGATAAGGTGAGCATAGTCGGGGTTGCCGTTGGTAACAGGCGCGTTAAGTGTCCCTCAGAGTTAGCTTCTGGTGTCACCGCAAAGCTAAGAAGGAATGAGGGACTCTGTCACTCACTGTCCTTGCGTTCACTGCTGGGTATTTTTTCTCCAAAACATTATTACGTAGAAAAAAAAATAATGATTGCTTTTCGTTCTGATGTTTATCGCACCTGTTAAATTTTCTTCTCCTACATATCTTTATCTTCGCTAATCTTGCCATAATTCATAGATTTTTATTTTTACTAATTTGTTCTCGGCTGGAGAAACGCTCTCCTCCCTGACTAGATAGGTGAAGAAATTCATTGTCAGTCATAACCTATCAGCATACATATTCATCATCTTCCATTTTCGCTGTCTAACCACGACTATCTATATTTCAAATCCTGACACGCTAGTTTATCAATATTAATGATTCGGCCCCCAAAACATCCCATATTTCAACCCGAGTGTAATCTAATATCGGTCACCTTATATAAGGTAAGCTGGCTCAACGTAGATATTGGCGCGCTCACATCCCCAGCTTAACATGTGACATTAATGAGGTTCATATAATTTTGAAAAGCAGACGCACCACTTCCGAATTAACTATAACTAGGTGATGCTTACCTTTACCTACTTAAGAAAAAAAAACTTTTCATGAAATATAGCATTAAGTCGATTCGTATGCCACCAAACCCGAAATTCCGAGCTAATATCTGCCGTGAGATCAGTGTTCTCAAATCTTCCTCCTGAGCCAGACGGCAACACTATCTCTGCTTAGATCTCTCCAAATGTAAGCGCTACATCATTTGTTAATACAATGAGGACACACGTTCATGATAGAATATCCTTAAGGAGCTTATCTTTTGAGGCAGAAACCCATGGTTGCTCAATATATATCCGTACGCCTTTTCGTGTTAAGCGCAACGCGCGGTTCGTGCACTTCGAAACATATCACCGAATCTATCTCTTAAGACCCAAGTGTTGCGACTTACTGATTTTCTTATTTATTTAGGTTCATTCATCTGTAAAACTTACCTTTACGTAACTCCGGTTACCCCCGCCATGCGATCACCTGTCAAATAAAAGCGAAGGTAATATAAATATACAAAGGTTTTCGCAGATTGTCGGCGAGGTTTCAAAGATGGAATCCATGACCAGATCAATCAAGATATGATTGATACGTCTGATTCACTAGTAAATAATGATTTTAAGTGCAAACAATATCGTTTAGGTGTTTGTTTATTTGTTCAACAATCTGTTTAACCCGGTATACTTGTGCCATTCACATTGATGCTGTTGTAACCGAACAGCGTATGGTATTGGTTTTTAGAATTTTGTGATTGTGGTAGTTTGTGATTTTATAACATGAATACCTTCAGTATAACCATTTGTACATCTGTGACGTAATAACTTCAAAATTTAAATGGGAAGAAGTTTTGTGTAAATTACATATAATTTCTCTCCTTCAGGCAGATCATTTTGGAATATCTGTGTACAAGCTTGTAGTGATCATGGTGCATCTCATCATGATTTTTGTCTTTAATGTGAAAGGATGAATTAACAGGGAATTGTTCACACTTACTATAAAGCTACTGTAAAACAGATGCCTTGATATTACATAGCAAGTAATCCAGCCTTAGAGGAGCGGACTTCTCTTTCACATTTACATAGTCTGGTGTTTTAGTCAAGACAACCTTCCAGATGACGAAATCTCCTAAAGTAAACATATATGGTGACCCACTGGAAAGATGTGTGAATTTGCATATTTTTTTTTTTTTTTTAAGTTTATTAATGTAGGGAATTCTGGCATTATCGACCGTCCCTATAAGTCAAAGAACTCAGCTTTCGTTTTAGTGTCGTCATAAGAAGATTCAAAAATCTAATAAGAATCTTTTAAGTAATTCTCAAATTATTTACATATTTTGAATACATTAGTATCTTTGGTCACGAAGTTTACCCTAATTTATTACTTTCTCGTCAAAAGAAAAAAATAATCTGTCGATTTTCAAGACGTCCCTGACTTTGTAAGAACCTGCAAACATTAGAACATCGAGATCTACCGACTTCACTCAACATACGTATGTTGAATGAAACCAGGTCTCTACATAAGTACGTTGAACGAGACCTGGTCTGTTCATCAGTACGTCGAATGAAACCTGGTTTCTACATCAGTTTACTTAATAAAACCGTCTCGAATGCGACCCGGTCTATATGATATCAAGATAAAATATAACATGATTTCTAAATAAAACATCGGATCCTTCTTCAGAGTTTCCAAGCACAGCATCAGTGTTTACAGTCAAACCTTCCAGTCTGCTAAACATTGGTATGCTCCGGTATCGTCCGTCGGAATCTTCAGCCAGTGTCGTTCCCTTACGACTTGGAACCTGAAGACGGTGTATTAAAGCCTTCATCATGGTACCTGCCCTGGCGAGTCCATAAGGCCCCTGAAACCCTTCTTGTCAGTCAGAGGGCACCAGCAGCAGGGCGTCACAAAGGGCTCTGCTAACTAGCCATACTCATTCACAGCTGAGGTCCCCCCACCCCACCCCAACCCCCCCACCCCCTTTTGCCCTGCCTACTTAGCAGTGAAACGGCCACTCTCGTACCTCTACCGACGCCTTTAATCACTGCTAAAAGGCCCAGCGCTGTCAATGTCATCTATTCAAGCCATTCACAGCCCCCGACTCGAAGGGAAAGGCACCACTGCCTTTGAATGGTCCCGGCAAGCTGGGGGCTCCGGCTGCTGGAAAGGGACCTGAAAAGGGGACCTGAAAGGGAGGAACTTTGCTACACACTCGATAGCCTTCTCTCTCTCTCTCTTTCTCTCTCTCTCTCTCTCTCTCCCCCCCCCCTTCATACTCCCCCTACAGCCCTGCCCCTCTTGCTTGAAAGAGACATCCTTATATGATTATGTAGCTCCCTTACTGGAACGCAGCCAATAACCATATGTCCTCACGTACATTTTTTTTTTTTCTTTAGAGTGACATAACCAAGTCAGTTGTCCTGGATGAGACTGGCCGTGCCTACCACCCCTCCCCCCCTCAACTCCACCGACCCGACCCAGAACCCGAACAACTCCCACCCCCCTTTTCCCTCGCCCCCTCCCCTCCCCTAACAAACCCCCCGAGGGTTGCCGGTAAACAGAGGCTGGACGCTGGACGCCTCTTTGAGAGTTACGCTCCGGAACGAGCTTTGTGGAAGACCCGGGGGTGTGGGTGGGGGAGGGGAAGCGTAGCTTCGGCCAGCACCCGGGAGCAAAGTCAGGGGAGGTGGTGATGATCCAGGGTTTCTGCCACGTCTCCTTATTAACGACGGGTCTTCTGGATGGGTGTACCAGAAGAGACTGTATGGTGAACGCTGGCTCGATCAAGCGCTTGCTTTTTGATCCAGGATTTCTTCTAAGTTGCCCGACGTCGAGATTTTATGATTCCCAGATATTCAGTGCTATGAGCGGGGGTTTTATATTTCTGTCCTGTACTCAATAGAAGCCTCTTTGAGTCCTCTATCTCGATAAAGCAAGAAGAAGAAGAAGAAAAAAAAAATCATCTCGTTCATTCATCACCGTATCTTTGATCTGGTGCCCACCAATTTCCATCCCTTTCTTCCTTGTTTACCGTCCGGTCAGCCACTAATCAGTTACCGTCCCTCCCTCCCGTATTCTTCCTTTCCTCGCCTCCCCTCCCCCCCCCCCCCTCCCCCCCCCCCGTATCTCCCCTCCTTTCCCTTGACTCTTTTCTTGGGGAAAATTCTTATTCTCCGTCCCTGGACAATGGCAGCAGCAGCAGCAGCAGCAGCCATCTGATGGAAGTACTGTGTGAAATCTCCCTCGAAATCTCGTGGACTTCTTTCTGCCAGTGTGCGGTGGAATCCCCTGGAATTCCGGGTAATTAATGCGGGTCTTGGGGAGTGACTCTGGAAACATTTTCGTGGGGGATAAGGATCCAGAAAAACATGGGTCATGGCAGTGGTACTGTGACTTCCAGGGGACGCTGGAATGCTATTCACACAGGTCTCGATGGGTCGGGCGCGGGGTGGGGAGGGAAATGTTTTGCGTGTTCGTATCTGACGAAAATGGCCCCCGAGGATCTGGTATTTTACGTCCGTTTTACAGCCATTTCTCGTTGTAGTACACGGAGACACCGGAGATCAATCTCCCCTCGGGAGGAGCTAACAGTTAGCCTGGACGATTCTGCGGGTCTTCAAGACCGCAGCAGCCGTCGTTCAGCTTGTGAGCGACTCTGGAAGAGGAGGTCCGGCCAAGGGGAGGAGGAAGGGGGAGGCCGCCGGGTGGTGTGGACTGGGCCAGCCAGCCTCGCGGTCAGTGGCATGCGCAAGGCGACAGTCATTAATTTTCGCCACAGTCAGGGCCCGCACCTACTCTCCCACCCAAACACCCATCCCCCCCCCCCCCCCAGCGAGCCCTCCATACCAGAAGCGCCTCTGGTGCTTCTGTGGGAGTCCGGGAGCACGCCGGGGGGGGGGGGAGGAACTGTATTGAGGGGAATAAATCATCAGCGTTGCGAAGCTTGGCGGGAAGGTGTGTGTATGTGTTCATGGCTGTATGGTCTTCTCTGGGTTTATCATACCTCGTCGAGCGTGCGTAAGACTAGACTAGCTCCTGCAGTGACTGGATTCTGGTGTATTGAACACATAACCGCAATCCATCCACCATCTTGGAAGAACACCCCTCCCCTCATGTCCTCTTACATTATCAGGAGACATCCTGATATTATTACTGGCCCGACTGTGGCGAGTTTCCTGCCATATGTGACACCGTACACACTAGAGGTAAACTCCGTCAGTAGAAATTCAGTCTCACAGTCTACGGATTTATCTTGCAAAATCGGTGAATTCAGAAATCAATCCTACCAGACGTTTCAAGATGTGTGACAAGCACTTCATCGACGGCGAAGTTTTATTCCAAGCACATAATACGAAAAGTATTGTAACTTTGCCTTTTGTAATAAACATTTCACTTTTCTCATTTGTTTATATTTCAAATAATGGAGGCCCAGTACCTGATTTTTTTTCTCTCTCTCTCTCTGCGTTCTGTATACTATTTTATGCCATCGTGTGATGGGTAGGAATATAAAATAACTTCGACACTTTTGAGGCAAAAATCAAAATCAACTTGACGTAATGAATGAATATCCTTATTTTCTTATTAATTGTTATCGAGAACTTTCTTGAATTAATATTGTATAATTTTACTATATATATATATATATATATATATATATATATATATATATATATATATATATATATATATATATACACCGCTGATTGTAGAAAAGGAGCTGTTTTGTAATTCCGTTTTCGTTTGGGGTAGAAGTACTGATGCTTCAGCCAAATATTCCTTAGCTGCAGATTTTAGGATGTAAACAGGGTGATGGATGCAGATGTTCCGTATTGGAGCGTCGAGGAGAGAATGTGAATTCCCTGTTGATGGACCTACGACTCGCAGGAATAAATGAGCACTGTGACGATTATGTTTGGCGTCTGCCTCCGCGTCCATCAGCCATTCCGACGCTAATTACTTACCATCATTCTTAAGAGTACTGCTATAAATGATACCTCTCGTAACAAGGAATTAGCCTGGTGGTATAAATCCGAACCACATCATTTTTTGTAGCTCCTTCGGCTCACCGATGCTCAACTATACATTCGTGAATGACTGAAACTTTTTGATCGGGGAACGCATTCTGGGAGCGCGTCTTTGATGTGCTACGACCGTTGACTGCCGATCATGAGGGAAATGAGGTAGTCAGCGACGAATAGCATTATAATCCTGCCCGACCCATGACCCTCTCCACTCCCCATCCGCTACCTTTTCCCTAATAGGTTCATCTCCCCACATACTTACTCCCAGTCTTTTCCACTCCCTACTCACTGGCCCCTTTTCCTTCTCACTTCCCACTCCCCACCTAACTTTCCAGTCATTTTTTTCCTCTCCCTGGTTCCATCTCCCCCACTTCATGGCTCCCCACCTTTCCCACTCCCCTTCTCATAGCTACTCGCCCTCCCCACAACCTCAGCTTTGGCTCCCCACTCTCTCCATAACTGCTGACTCCCTCCCTATCTCATCTTTTTTTTTTCTTTTCTGGTGTTCTGTTCTCCCTACTTCACCCCACAGGCTTCTTCCCCATCTTTCCTATTTAACACCATGCTTTCTCCCCAAGCTCCTCCCAGTCGGCTTAACACCCTCCCCACGAAGGTTAACACGAAGCAGCCAAAATATCCACATACCAGCCTACGATGCCTAATCTTTCGGTTATAGTTCTTGGATAACAGTTATTTTATTCACAATTTCCATTTCCGAAACTACAGACAAAATTTGCATTAACTGTAAATATATCAAGATACTACACACTGGCAGATTAAGAGGAACTAACATCTTTTAGAAAATAATGGTGCAAAATAAGAGACTAAGGCCATTTAGAATTCTGCCATTTAATTTCTAATTGAGGATCAATCACCTGTGTTGCCAGGACTACATGGGCACCTCCCCGCCCTCAACCTCTCATCTTCTAAAGACCTAACAAGACTTGCCCTCGGGAGGGCCACCAGAGGTCGTAACCCTCCCGACCCCAGAACGAGGCTGGGACGTGTATACACGTACGCCCTTGTGACACGCCTTTGTTGATGGGCCTAGGCTGGTGCGTGCATCATTACTTGGCGGTCATTATCATCATTATAATGACCACCGCCTTCCGCAGCCCCCAGTGTGTGTGTGTGTGTGTGTGTGAGGCTCTCGCTCCCGAGCCCCGAGAGATATCGCACGCTGCCGACGACGTCTCTGGAGGCGATCTCAACAACGGACGATCTCCTGGCCTTCCCACTCTCTGCCGGCGATCCATCTTTTGACGAACACGCTTTGGTCATCTCGAGATTATTTCCCCCCGTGTGTTTTTTTTTCCCACGATCCATCAATGGGTATTTATGTTTACACTATTTGATGATTTATTTATTCAGCGTAGAGAGAAGGGGGCGGCAAAGGGGAGAAGAAGAAGAAGGGCTGGGGCTGCTGTGGACGAAAAGTTCTGGGGTCCGTTTGTCCGTCCGTTCGAAACAAAAGAAAGGAGCCGGGAGCAAGAGGTCAGCAGCACGTCCAGGGGTCCTGGGCAGCTGTACCATGGGAGGGGGAGGAGGGAGACTTACCATGGAGAGGGGGAGACTCAGAACCATGGGGAGGGGGAGTCTTTACCATGGGGAGGGGGGTCTGTTACCATGGGGATGGAGGACTCTGTACCATGGGGAGGGGGGAGTCTGTACCATGGGAAGGGGGAGAATCTGTAACATGGGGAGGGGAGAATCTGTACCATGGGGAGGAGAGAATCTGTACCATGGGGAGGGGGGGAGTCTGTACCATGGGGAGGGGGAGTGTCTGTTCCATGTGGAAGAGCGGGGGGGGGGAGGCTCTGTTACCAGCGCAGGTTATTAGCATCTAATTAACTGCCACGACTTGCTCTTAATGACTTCATTCGTGGCCTTAAAACGAAGTGCGGCATTACCTCACGAATTACAGGAGGTCGTTTTTCAGCCTCCCGGAACACGAGTACGAATTAAAGAAAATCGAATAATGGCTTCCCATCCAGGACTTTGTAAGAGGCCCCGCCATCCGTGGGGGCCCAACTAAACTCCCAGCCACGTTCAGACCCCCAGATGATGACCCTGATTGTGTGTGTGTGTGTGCGTGTGTGTTTTCAGCCAATGTCTGGGTATTCCTCGATCAGGATAAATGGTCTGGATTATTTTATTTGGGGTGTGGTTACCATCACGACCCTGATATGTTATATATATATATATATATATATATATATATATGCAGATAGATAGATAGACTACAGCCCTTTGCATTTCTGCATTATTCCCTTGTGCAGTAATTTAACAACTTCTTTACTGACATCCCACATAAATGTACTGACTAATGGAAGCAACACTGTATCGAATCTCCACGTGTGTCTTTCTTATTTTATATAACCTTTATAAGGGATGCTGTGAGGCGAAATCCTCCTACTGTATTCATTATTTATAATGAATACTTTACCGGCATTGAACAGCGTCTCCCCGAGCCCGAGTGAACTGAATGGAAGGACGGGCGAAGCAATGCCGAACACCCTCGTGTGAAAGACGAGCCTGATGGCTCATTACAGCGAACACGTATAGAAAGACATACGAGTGGAGGCAGAATTCATGCGTTTTTCGGGACGCAAGTCTTCAGGATGTTCACAAAGGCCGCCCTCTGCCCGGGGCGCCGCCTGGCCGAGTGCCCTGGAGCGTAGGGGCGCCGCATGGGCTACCTTCCCCCGACAAAGGCCTTCTCCAGAAAACGGATTCCGGGGTATTACGAAGACAATAGTACGCGGAACTAATGACCGGTGGGAGGAGGCACGGCAGCGCCGACTATGGACACGGAGCGAGGGGGAGGGGGCTGAGGTGGGAGTCGAAAAGTCCACTAACGGTTCTGCACATGTGAATAACAGGCCGGACCTCCTCCTCCTCCTCCTCCTCCTGTTCCTCTCAGGGCCACACATGGTACTGCTAATCTTCGCTGCGGTATTCTCCTCTCTCTCTCCCCCACATCTCCTCCCCTCCTCTCCCCTCCGCCCCCTTCTTTCTGAAAGGCTTCTAGCGACAGAGGCCGGGGCCGTGCACTTACCTAATCTAATCCCAAAGTCGCTTGGAAACACCCTGACGACCTCCCCCTTCCCCCACCCAGGAGGGCGAGTATTCTGTATTCAGACGTGAAAGGCGACTCCTTCCATCAGCTGGCTTGGACGCAGCCCTCTGGCCCGTCCACTCCCCCCTCGCGGCTTCCCGTAGGTGCACACGTAAACAACATTCACGGGGCATTGTACCGTCGTCGTCCGTCTCTTGGAGAATTTAAGCGACGGAACCATCAGCGTCCAGCCTAATGCCACCCCGTTCCCGTCACGCGGTTGACACGACATGTGAATAGCGACTCCCTTACTAAACGGAATCTAATCCTTCGACAAACGGAATCTAATCCGTCCTCTGACACCTACCCCGGTTTTTTTTTTTTCCTATTATTACCATGCCAGGCATTTGATACTTTCGAATGGACGCTTTAAGAAAAAAAAACTATCCTTCAACAACGTCACGCCTGCGCTCTTCTCCTATGGTGGCGTCGGGTCTGCGTGCTTCTTGTTCCCATTATTGTCGTGAATTCTATTGAGTAATGATACCCGAAGAAGGATGCGTAGGGCCCAGGACAGACAGGGCCTCTGTCCCCGGAAGGCCAGCCAGCAATAAGGCCACCGGAGACCCGAACAGGACAGCAAAGAACACCAACCAAGGGTTAAGTAACATGGATAACTAAGGGCAAAGTTCTGCTCACGACGTAATCAAAGTTTCCCGTTACGATGAGGTCTGGACTGACTCATGCAGATCTTAACTCTTCTGCAGCGAGTTCGTTTTAAGGTTTACTAGTCTGTTCTATCTTGCCCCCCACTAAGGAACTTGTAAACAGCTCGATGGCAGATGTGACTTGTGATGTAATTCATTCTCAGTTGCCTTTGGTCCCAGTACGCTCACTTACTGTATATAAAACTGTGACTCAACCACTGAGACCCAGTCCCTGGGCCTTTTTCCATCCTCTCTTGCCCCACCGCTCGCAGGAAGGGCAGCAGGAGTGCACAATAAACTCGTCGCTTTTGCGGGAAATAACAAGAATTGCTCAACTTTGACTCGGTACAAAATTGTGCATATTGGTTCCCTTAACGCAGCCACCCCTCCCGACTTCCGATGAGACAATCGGGAGGCCTCGCTGCCTTGGGAGGAGCACCGTCTTCTTCTCTTCTTGTGGTGAACACCTCCAGAGGCCACCACACAGGTCTGCCCGCTGGGAACCTGGCTGTTTCCGGAGCCACTACGGCTGCCAACACAACGGCTGGGGAGGTGACCACCGCCCCAGAGTGTGGTGGCATGGTTTCCTGGGAGGGTCTTGTTACTCGTCCTTTTTGTCGTTTTCCTCTTGCTCTGATCGTATTATCATACAAAGGAACCGTGCTCATATATATATATATATATATATATATATATATATATATATATATATATATAGAGAGAGAGAGAGAG
>JAYMFT010209568.1:0-11530 GCA_038088735.1 Panulirus argus | reverse complement strand
ACTCTTTCAGTACACGGGGATGGATGCCATCAGGACCGTAAGCCTTGCTTGTGTCCAGAGAAAGAAGAGCTTTTCGACAGTCCGAAAAGAGATTACAGGAAGAGTCATAGGATTAGTATGAGGAGCATCTGGTGAGGATGAGAGTACTATATTGTGAGGAAGATGTACCTTCTGATGAGGAGGGGTGTAACATCTGGTGGCGAAGGTGTACCATATGGGGAGTAGGGATGTACTATCTGGTGAGGAAGGTATACTATCTGGTGAGGAGGGGTTTACTATCTGTTAAGGAAGGTGTACTATCTATGGATGAAGATGTACCATCTGGTGAGGAAAGGTTTACTATCTGGTGAAGGTGTACTATCTGGTGAGGAAGGTCTACCATATGGTGAGGAGGTGTGTACCATCTGGTGAGGAGGGATGCACCATGTGGTTGGGAGAGGTTACCATCTGTCACGAAAGTTTATCATCTGGTGAGGAGGGGCTTACTATCTGATGAGGAAATGCACCTCTCTGGTGAGGAAGGTGTACCATCTGGTGAGGAGGGGTGTACCATCTGATGAGGAGGGGTGTATCATCAGGTGAGGAAGGTGTACCCTCTGCTGAGGAGGGAGGTACCATCTGATGTGGAAGTTGTACCTTCTGGAGAGGAGGGGTGTACTATCTAGTTAGGAGGGGTTACTATATGGCGAGAAAGTTGTATAATCTTGTGTGGAGGGGTTATTATCTAGTGAGGATGGTATACCATCTGGTGAGGAGGGGTTTATCATATGGTGAGTTGACGTGTACTACATTGTGTGGAAGGTGTACCATCTAGTGAAGAGTGGTGTACCATCTGGTGAGGAGGGACTACCATCTGGTGAAGAGGTGTGTAGCATCTGGTGAGTAAGGTGTACCATCTGGTGAGGAGAGGTTTATTATCTGGTGTGGAAGATATACCATCTGGTGAGATGGGGTGTACCATTTCGTGAGGAGGGGTGTATCGTCTGGTGAGATGTGTTTCATCTGCTGAGGAAGGTGTACCATCCGATGAGGAGGGATGTGTCATCTGGTCGGGAAGGTGTACTATCTGGTGAGGAAGATGTACTTTCTGGTGAAGAGGGCTGTATCATCTGGTTAGGAGGGGCGTACTATCTGGTGAGGAAGGTGTAACATATGGTGAGGAAAGTGTACCATCTGGTGAGGAAGGTGTACCATATGGTGATGAAGGTGTACCATCTGGTGAGGAGGGGTGTACCATCTGGTGAGGAAGGTGTACTATCTGGCGAGGAAAGGTGTGCCATCTGGTGAAGAGGGATGCACCATCTACTGAGGAAGGTGTACCATATGGTGAGGAAGGCATACCATCCAGGTAGGAAGGTGTGCTATCTAGTGAGGAGGGGTGTACCATCAGGTGAGGAAGGTACGTCATCTGGAGAGGTGGAGAGGAAGGTGTATCATATGGTAACGAGGGGTGACCATCTGGTGAGGAGGGGTTTATTATCCGGAGAGGAAGGTGTACCATCTGGTGAAGAAGAATGTACCATATAGTGAGAAAGGTGTACCTTATGGTGAGGAGGGATGTACTATCTGGTGAGGAAGTTATACCATCTGGTGAGGAAGGTTTACTCTCCGGTTAGGAAGGTGCACCTTGTAGTAAGGAGGGGCGTACCATCTGTTGAGGAGGGGTGTACCATCTGGTAAAGAAGTATCATCTGGTGAGAAGGGTTGTACCATCCAGTGTGGAGGGGTGTACCAAATGAGGGGGAGGAGTGTGTCATCTGGTGGGGAAGTTGTACCATCTGGTAAGGAAGGTGTAACATTTAGTGAGGAGGGGTGCACCATCTGGTGAGGAGGGATTTACCATATAGTTAGGAGGAGTTACCATCTGGCAAGGAAGGTGTGCCATATGGTGAATAAGGTGTACCATCTGGTTAGGAAGGCTGTACCGTATGTTGAGGAAGATGTACCATCTGGTGAGGAAGGGTGTATCATCTGTTGGGTAGCATATGGGGAGTAGGGATATATCATCTGGTGTGGAAGGTGTACCATCTGGTGAAGAGGGATGTACCATCTAGTGAGAAAGGTGAACCATATGTTGAGAAGGGGTGTATCATCTGGTGCGGAAGGTATATCATCTGGTGTGAAGGGGTATACCATCTGTTGAGGTGTTTACCATGTGGTTAGGAGGGGTTGCCATCTGGCGAGGAAGGTGTACCTTCTGATGATGAGGAGTTTATTATCTGGTGAGGAAGGTGCACCATCTGGTGAAAAAGGTGCACCATTTGGTTAGGAGGGGGTGTACCATCTCGTGAGGAGGGGTGCTTCATCTGGTAAGGAAGGTGTACCATCCTGTGTGGAGGGGTGTACCATCTCGTGACGAGGGGTGTCCCAGCTGGTGAGGAGGGGTGCACCATCTAGTGAGGATGGTGTATCATATGGTGAGGAAAGTCTACCATCTGATGAGGAGGGGTGTACCATCTGGTGATGATGGGCTACTATCAGGTGTAGAAGGTGTTCCATATGGTGAGGAAAGTATACTATCTGATGAAGAGGGTTTTAACATCAGGTGAGAAGGGGTGTACCGTCTGGTGAGGAAAGTGTACTATCTAGAGAGGATGGGTTTACTGTCAGGAGAGGAAGGTGTTTGTACCATATGGTGAGGGAGGTGCACCATCTGGAGAGGGAGGGTTTACCATCTGGTTAGGAATATGTGCCATCTGGTGAGGAAGGTGTACCATTTGGTGAGGAGGGATGTACTATCTGGTGAGGAGGGGTGCACCATGTGGTGAGGACGGTTTTCCTTCTGGTAAGGTGTGGTGTACCATCTTGTTATGAAGGGTGTACCATCTGGTAAGTATGCTTGTACCATCTGGTGATGAAGGTATATCATTTGGTGACGAAAGGATGTACAATCTGGTGAGGAGGGGTTTACTCTCTGGTTTGGAAGGTATACCATCTGGTGAGGAAGGTGCGCTATCTGGTGTGGGAGGTGTACCATCTGGTGAAGAGGGACGTACCATCTAGCGAGAAAGGTGTATAATATGGTGAGTAGGGGTGTACCATCTAGTGAGGAAATTATTCCATCTGCTGAGGAAGGTGTACAATCCGATTAGGAAGGTGTACCATCTGTAGAAGAGGGTTGTACTATCTGATGAGGAAGGTTTTACTATATGGTGAGAATGGGTGTACCATTTGGTGAGGAAGTTTACCATCTGATGAGGAAGGTATACCCTCTGCTGATTAGGGGTGTACAATCTGGTGTGGAAGTTGTACCATCTGGTGAGGAGTGGTGTACCTTCTCTTGAGGACGGGTGTATCATCTGGTGAAGAAGGTGTACCATCTGGTGAGGAAAGGTGTACCCTCTACTGAGGAGGGATGTACCATCTGGTGTGGAAGTTGTACCTTCTGGTGAGGAAGGGTGCACCATCTGGTGAGAAAGGTGTACCATATGGTGATTGTGGGTGCATCATCTGGTGAGGAGGGATTACCATCTGGTGAGGAGAGGTGTACCATCTAGTGAGTAAGTTGGACCATCTGGTGAGGAAGGTGTACCATCTGGTGAGGAAGTTATACCATCTGGTTAGGAAAGTGTACCTTCTAGTGAAGAGGGGTGTCCCATCTGGTGAGGAAGGTGTACTACTTGATGAGAAGGGATGTACCATCTGGTGAGGATGGGATTACCATGTGGTTTGGAGGGGTTACTATCTGGCGAGGAACGTGTACCGTCTGGTGAAGAGGGGTTTGCTATTTGGTGAGGGAGGTGCACCATATGGTGTGCAGGGGTGTACCATTTAGTGAGAAGTTTATCATCTGGTGGGGAAGGTGTACCATCTGGTGAGGAAGGTGTACTTTCTGGTGAAGAGAGGTGTACCATCTGGTTAAGAAGGGCCTACTATATGGTGAGGAAGATGTACCATCTGGCGAGGAGGGGTGTGGCTTGTGATGAGGAATGTGCTCTTTCTGGTGAGGAAGGTAAACCATCTTGAGAGGAGGAGTTTACTGTCTGGTAAGGAAGGTGAACCATCTGGTGAGGGAGGGTGTACCATTTGTTGAGGAAGATGTACCATCTAGTGAGGCGGGGTGTAGCATCTGTTGGGAAGGTGTACCATATGGGGAGTAGGGATATATCATCTGGTGTGGAAGGTGTACCATCTGGAGAGGAGGGTTTACCGTCTGGTGAGGAAGGTGTACCATATGGTGACAAAGGTGTACCATCTGGTGAGGAAGGTGTACCATCTGGTGAGGAGGGGTGTTTCATCTGCTGAGGAAGGTGTACCATCCTGTGTAGAGAGGTGTTCCATCTGGTGAGGAGGGGTGTATCATCTGGTGTGGAAGGTATACCATATGGTGTGGAAGGTTTATCCTCTGCTGAGGAGGGACATACTCCTGGTGAGGAAGATGCACCATCTGGTGAGGAGGGATGTAGCATCTAGTAGGTAGATGTAACATCTTGGTACAGGTTTGTACTATCTGGTGAGGAAGGTGTATCATGTGTTGAGGAAAGGTGTACCATCTGGCGAGTAAGATGTACCAATTGGTGAGGAGGGATGTAGCATCTGGTGGGGAGATGTACCATCTTAGGAGTAGGGTTTTACCATCCAGTGAGGAAGTTGTACATCTGGTGAGGGCGGGTTATTATGCGGTGAAGAAAAAGCACCAATCTAGTGAGGAAGGTTTACCATCTGGTAAAGAGGGGTATACCATTAGGTGACGAGGGCGCACCATCTGTTGAAAAGGGATGTACCATCTGGTGAGGAGGGGTGTACCATCTAGTGAGGAGGGGTTTGTTATCAGGTTTGGAAGATGTACCATCTGGTGAGGAAGGTGGCTACGGCAGAGCAGCTCCCAAGACAACTTCCTCTTTCATCTTGTAAGGATCGTTGGCAAATGATTTGCACGGCAGCCAGCCATGGAGGTGTTGCAGTGGCCGAGCAAGATGTACAATATCAGTCCCATCGAAAACTGGTTGGGCCCCGCCATGGTGATGTGGCGGGAGCCTCGCTAGACAGGAAAGGACCTCGAATCAGTTCTTCAAGCTCATGATGGAAGAAGAGTGGTAACTCTTTCATATACCAACAAGTAGTTTGGGTGTTTGAAAGACTGCATGACGTCACTGTCGGCGATTGGGAGTAGCAAATGCTAAAACTATTGTTTGGGCAAAAGTGGTTTCCTCGGAGAAAACCTTGATTTAACTTTTCACTTAATTTTTAATCGTTGATCGTCTATTTCTCATAAACCAAGAGTGCATTGTGACTCTGTAGACTTTAGTTTTATAAAAACATATTGTCTGTGTCTTTCTTTGTTCTACTTAATGCCTCAAAGAATTTTGAAAATACATACATATCAGGGGTAAATTATGTATAAAAACATGGGAAGGTTAGGGACTGTGATAAATAAGGTGGACAGGTGAGACTTATGGAACTTGATCCACCAATACTCATTACGAAACGTACCAGCTCTTTACATCAATGTATGTGCTCCACAGTCAACGCTACAATATTTCTTAAAGATCCTCTTTACTGTGCGTAGTAAAACGCAGTGGAGGAGTGATAGCTACGGCATCCATGAGAGTATTTTGGACTTAGTGTCTGTTTAGAATATCATCAAGACAAAATATAGAGGATTTATTTCTTATTTTTGCCGCAAGAGCAACGGACACATTGTGCACTCCTACATATGCTGTGGGCGGTGGCTCAAAGAGTATACAGAGCGCACCAATAGTCCAGGGACTGGGGACTCAGTGACAGATATACATTGTAGGTCACAGTATGAGAAGTGTTAACATGGTTAGGGCAACACTGATTGAATTATTCGGCAATTTATATGGGAAGAGAAGTTTCTAACAGTTGAACAACAATTACTGAATTACCTGTCAAGATATATAGCAAATTAACTATATACAATAAGCAAAGTTATGATACTTTTCAAGCATCCGAGGTACAACATTGTTATAGGTGAAGTGCTTACAGATATCTTGTAATATTTGATAAAAATAATCTCTTCTTACTGATCTTATAGGTTAAATGTATAACGTTGCTGGATGTAGGAGTAGCTCTATTGGCAAAGTTTGCATTTGGTAATGACTTTGCTCGTGTGCATTGCCGTTGTCGCGGTAATAAGACTGAAGGAGGCTGTGGTACTAACTAGATTCCTTGCCACATCTGAATACTTATATGATGGTGGAAAATTGGCAGACGAAATCAGGCAAATTTTTGGTGATTTAACCTTATTTCCTGTTTATGTTGCTGTTTGATATCGTGGCGGTGCCTGTTGGGCTTGCTGGCGTAACAAATTTGCACAAGGGTTCTGGAATAATAGTCTTTGTTAACCTTGGCGGGGAGATCGAAAATGGCCAGGTAGTCGCGAAACAGGAATGATACGTATGTAATCTGTTGTCGACGCAAATCTTTTTTTACCCATGTTATCATTCATACTCCTTTCGTCAAATGTAATCAGCATTTATATATCACAATATTCAATTTTAGTCTCTACACTATAGATGTATGCGAGTCGGTAGAGAGGAGGATGAGTGGTACTAGGAGAAGGTGGGTCTGCGGTAGGGGTGCGTGATGTCACCATGGCTGTTTAATCTGTTTGTGGATAAGGTGGTGAGAGAAGTGACTGCGAAAGTTTTTAAGAGATGAGTATGTCTGCAGAAGGGCCTGGAAGATGAGTCAGTTACTATTTCCTGATGACATGGCGAATCGAGAGCGATGCTATACAAGTTGGTTTCTGAGTTTGGGAGATTGTGTTAAAGGAGAAAGTTGAGGGTAAATATGAAGAGAAGTAAGGTTATTCGATCTGGAAGCGGAGAAAGAGAGGTTATTTGGAGGGTGAGTCTGAATGGACAAAAAATGAGAGAAATGAGGTATTTTTGATATCTGGAAGTAAACATAGCAGCAAATGGAACCATTGGAGCTGAAGGGAGTCATAGGGTGGATAAGGGGGAGAAGGTCCTGAGAGCACTTAGGAATGTGTAGAAAGGGAGGTTACTATCTGGGAGTGTGAAAATCAGCTGCCTTCGCTTGATGGTATAGTGATCCAGGTTGTAGTTTTATGGATGCGAAGCGTTGGCTCTTATTTGCAAAGTACGGAAGAGAGTGAACGTTTTTGGGATAGAATGTTTGAGGACAGTATGTAGTGTGAAGAACTGATGGGGTAGGAGAGAAGTGTGGTAAAAGGAGTATTTAAAAGAGATCTAAAGAGGGTGTGATGAAAAAGTTTGGACATATGAAGAGGATGACAGTGAAGGTATACATGTCGAAAACAGAAGGATCTATGGTTAAGGGAAACTAAGAAGGGGGTGGGAGGATGGAGTGAGAAGGGATCTGAATATTCGGAGCCTGAAAATGCAGGAGGGTGCAAGGCGTGCAAAGGAGAGCGAATTGGAAAGATATGGTATGCAGTAGGCGACATGTTGTCATTGGACTGAACCAGGACAAAAAAAACGTGGTCAGGGGAAACGAGGGAAAGGTCTGTGAGGCCTGGTTGTAAACAGGGGGCTCTGGTTTCGGTGAATTATACCAGTTCCTGCAATTTCTTATTCAAATCTACCATCAGCGCCGTATCATCAACACAGCATATGACTCATCTCTCAGGTTCTTCCATCTCGGCAGACTGCAGACCTTCCCTCTCTCCAAAACGCTTGTATTCACCTCCTTACCACTCCAACCAGAAACAGATTAAACAGCCATGGTGACATCACACACCCCTACCGAACATCCACCTTCACCTGGAACCATTCACTTTCCTCTTATCCTATATGCGCACACACATTACCCTCTCATCTAAAACACCTCACTGGTTATAGTAGCCTTCCTCCTTCATCATATATTCGTAACCATCTTCCATAAAGCATCTCTATCAACCAATCATATGCTCTCTCCGGATCCACAAATGCCTGATACAAATCCTTCTGTTTCCCGGAGCATTTCTCACACATATTCTTCAAAGCAAACGTCGATCCACATATATTCTTTCACCCCTGAACCACACCGCTCCTTTCCAGTCCAATGCTCTATGCATTCCAGCACCTTTCCAATCACCACTTTACTCTATACCTTACCAGGTACCATCAACAAACCTATACCTTGCGATTCGAACATTTACTTTTGTTACTATACAGGCATTCCACCAATTCTCTAACACCTGCACGTGAGCCATACATACATTGAAAATCCTAATTAAACAGACAACAACACAATCCCCTTCTTCCTTAAAGAAATTAACTGCAATTCCATCCACCACAGCCCCTTTTCCGCACTTCATCTTTTGCAAGCTTTCAGGATGTAAGAGAGTGACTGACAGGGAGACTGTTGCAAATGACTGTTGAATGTGTTAGATGATAAGGTGAGAAATGTGGTTTGATTTGGAGCTCGAAATTATGGAGAAGGTTTTGCAAAAAGGGAATAATTGGTGAAAGCCACGCATAAGATAAAATGAGGCAAAACGGCTGGATTGGAGGATTCAGTTTAATTTCTTAAGGAAGAGGGTGACAACGTATGTATGGCCCGCAGTGGGGCATAGTCGTAAGGTATATTATGGATATTGCTACTACATATTGCTAGCGCTACACCCTACTGTATCGTTATAAAGTTTGTTAAGAATATTACTGAATAATACTGCTCACACCACACTGTACTGTACTTTATAAGGTATGTTATGGATAACACTAACGCAGATTGCTCGCGCCAGATTCTACTGTACAGATACAATGTATACTTTGGACATGGCTGACTCATACTGCTCACGACACATTCTACTATACCGTTACAAGGTGTGCTATGTACATGATCGGCGCATACTGCTCACGCCACACTCTACTGTGCAGCTGTAAGGTATGTTATAGATATTACTGACGCACACTACTGACACCAAATTCCTCTGAATATTCACAAGGTATTGTACGATATGGATGGTACTGACGTTTATTACTCGCGCCATTCTATATCTGTTTTTCTTTCTCACAGAATTCAATCTATTGACTTCAATATGTTCATCTTATTTTTCAGACTGTGCGAAGAAACACAAACACAATGACAATATGAAATTCATCAGTCTCCCTCACCCGTACTCTCTCGTCAGCTTCTTTCACCATACTTTGAGGGTATTGCCAAAGAGTTCTAATTAAACATTCAAACGTACATCGCACTGTTCCTAGTCAAGGCTCGACAAGGAACCCACTACATGTATACCTTTTCACAGAAGTGACCAGCTTGTGTCATGTCTCCCACGACAATATCCTTTTGTTCTTTACTAGTTCTTCCAGGTGTACTGCAAGATATCGAGATATTTTTAGGGTACTCAGCATGGCACCCATAGCTCTGGTCAACCATGTTAGGCAAGACCAATAATAGTGATGCGTGGACACAAATTTCAGAAAACAGCCGACTTACCTGTGTAAGCTTAAGCGTCCAAGGCGGGTGGTTGATGAGACCCAGCTCTGCTACAACCTCTGCGATGTTGTTGGTGAGCTGGTTGTGATAACCTTTCTCTTGCATCATGTTGGGAAACAGGTCATCAATCAGGGACATGAACAACGGTTCATCCTCATCTGTGGGAGGTTAGCATTAATTAGGGGCATGAACAGCGGTTCATCCTCATATGGATGAGTTTAACATCGATTAGCATCAATTAAGACTCCACATAAATTTGCTTGATAGTGCTCTAATCTAATTTGTCGATAAACCTAGTCTCTAAGAGAATGTTGATTCTAGTTCTAATCACAAATGAGGATCTCGTTAATGATATTGAAGTTGGAGAAGTGTTCAACTGATCACGGACAAATTACTTTTGAGGTCGCTTAAACACTGCATTCAATGTTGGTCATCATGATTTTAAACCTGCAAATTTTAGTGATTTTTGCATTGCTTTTGACAACCAAACTTAGGATGATATGGACAATACAATCACATGAGTTGCTTGGAAAAGCTCCAGCAAAACCTTCAAAGCAGTAGAGGGAACATACTTGCCAGTGCTTAGTGGAAGGTCTATTACTAAAACGAAGCCAAGGTGGTGGAAGAGTGAAATAGCGAAAGTGCTGCTCTCTGAGATAGTAGTTCAAAAAAACTCAGAGACCAAGAACCAATAGGATAGAGTAAGTTAGGTTGCGTAGAGAAAGTAAGATAGCTGTGCAACAAAGTAAACGTCAGTATGAAGCGCATATTGCTGAAAATAAATGAAACTCTAATGAGTTTTACAGTTATGTTAAAAGCAAAAGAGTCATTACCCAGTCCATTAATTACGGAAAACAGTGACAGTCCAGCACAACGAAAGCATGCCTTATTTTGATCTGTATTTGCGATCGAAGACACGACCCACGTCCCGAATCCAATTTCATTGGCAAGAATGAAGAACGGTCTGCAGCAAACTGACATATAAGCTGAAGATATGCTATCAACAATAAACGGAATGATAATAAACAGAATGACCGGCCCTGATAACTTTCATCCGAGAACAAAGAAAGAGGCGAAAATAAGATAGTTGGACATTTGATTGCCTTTTCAATAAGTAATTTGCCAAAAGAAAAATTCCATGTGAATGAAAGTTTGTCAGTGTAACACCGATATTTAAAAAAGGTAATAAGTCTCTGCCCGGATATCATCGTCCAGTTAGCTTAACGTCTGTTGTTGGAAAACTTATGGGAACCCTAATTCGAGATAAAATTGTAAACCATTTAGAGGACCACCGCTTAATAAACGATTTTCAGCAGGTTTTCGACGAAATCGCTCATGTCTGAGAAATCTGCTTGATTTCTGTTATGATACAATCAACATGTATGACGAAAGTAAAGCAGTTAATGTCATGTATCTAAACTTTGAAAAATCATTCGATGAGGTTCGGCCCATAAAATTGCAAAACATTAGGTCTTATGGCATTGATGGTGTGTAGTTCAGTGGATAGGTAATTGGTTGAATGGCCGTAAACAATGAGTTGTGATATATGGTCAAGCCTCAGAATGGTTAGACGTAACAACCAGTTTGCCACAAGTATCAGCCTTGGGACCGGTTACCTTTCCCATACATGTTAGTGTTATTGATAATGGGCTGCATTGCAAGATATCAAAATTCACTGGAGATAAAAATTTGAAAAATGAATCTAAAAATGAACATGAACGTCTACACCTTAAAACTGTCATAGATAAACTGATGGACTCATAAGCCAAAAACAAATTTGAAATTCCTAATTGCAAAGTTTTACATATCGGTAGCAAAAAAGAGAAGGCAAGCTATAGTAGGTGTTCTGTTGAAGTACAAATGGTAAATAGGGAAAAAGGCTTAATATTCTCTGGTGACCTAACACCAAGTAAGCGGTGCACAGAATTAGTGAAAAGACAGAACAAAATTTTTGGATTAGTGTACTGAAAGAGTGTGCTTCTGAACTTGCACCTGTGTTTGCCCGTCTTTTTAGTTTCTGTTTAAAAACCAAAATTTTTCCTTCTCCATGGAAACATGCTTTGATTCATCCAATCCCTAGAAGGGTGACCGTTCTGACCCCTCTAACTATCGTCCTGTTGCTTTGACATCTACCATTTCCAAAATCTTTGAATCC
>JAYMFT010209557.1:0-11530 GCA_038088735.1 Panulirus argus | reverse complement strand
ACAATTGTTGACCATCACTGACCATCGCTGACCATCACTGACCATTGCTGACCATCACTGACCATCACTGACCATCGCTGACCATCACTGACCATTGTTGACCATCACTGACCATCACTGACAATTGTTGACCATCACTGACCATCGCTGACCATCACTGACCATTGCTGACCATCACTGACCATCACTGACCATCGGTGACAGGCACTGACCATCACTGACCATTGTTGACCATCACTGACCATCGCTGACCATCACTGACCATTGCTGACCATCACTGACCATCACTGACCATTCTGCTTCACCAAGTGCAGGTGTTCCAGTAACAGACAGACTCTCGGGCCGAGGGACGGGTTGTCAGCGCCCACTGGCCCCTGCAGTCCGTCAGGTGACGCGTCTGTGTCTCGTGCGACCATTTTGGTCATGAGGAAGAATTTCAACTCAGGCGAGAGAATCTTGACTTTTCGTGATTAACTTCTTGTGAGTTTTGTCCACTGTGCTAACCCTCTGACCGAACCGATGGTTTTGTTCTTCATCTCAACTGTTCTTTTTAGTTCTGTCTTCCGTCTACAAAGCCCTGGACGCACAGGATCACGCCTCATCTCCTCAAGTCCCTTCAGGCCGTCTTGATAAGTGACAGAAACGATAGCCATAGTCACCTCAACTCTCTGTGTCACAGAAACACTGTTGGAATACAGAAAACTTGGACGAGCAGTGAACTGTAAGCGACCAGTAGTATGGTAGCGACCAATCCTTTGCAAGTCGTGTGTGTTATGATACACGACTTACTACTGGTTCATTCCGCGTGTAAGTCTTGATTCAAGTCTCGACACTTTAACACTCTGTAAATCCCTCATGTGTAAATATATGTACGTGTACAAACAGTTCATATTTCCCTTCCATCCGCCCACACACTCTGGCCCGCAATTTTCAGATGTAAAATCACAGCTCCCAAAAGATTGTGTAGAGAATCAGGGATTAACTAGCTGACTCTCAGATGACTGGAGTGAAACACGAGGATTAGCCAGTTTGTGACTTCTCATAGCGATTTGCTCAGTCTTAGTCACTGGGAATTAATCCTTGAAACCAATCGCCAAATTGGCAGCAGAATTACCATATGAATTATTCATTAGCAATATGTTCTAGCTTAGGTTAAGTGTGTCATATAAACAAATATATTTTATTACAAACGTTCAAATGCTGCTGATGCCCTCCAGATTGCACCATTGTTCACGCTCCTTCATCTTGTCAAAGGCTCAGGATATTTTCCTGCTAAGACTTGATGAAAATACGCATCACTGACACGCAAAACGCTCCTAGAAATCACTACATCGTGGGCTACGCACATCAGATACTGTTGATGTCATAATGATCAAACAGCTTTCGTTGTTATAAACTAACTGTCAATATGAGGAAAGATCAAGTAAATATGACAGAGAATGCCGATGATGATGATGATAATATCATCATCGTGATCATAATAATGACGATAATAATAATAATAATAATAATAATAATTATTATAATAATAACAATAATAATGATAATAATAATATTAATAATAATAAAAACAATAATTAAAATAATAGTAATAATAATAATAATAATAATAATAATAATAATAATAATAATAATAATAATTAAAATAATAGTAATAATAATAATAATAATAATAATAATAATAATAATAATAATAATAATAATAACCAACGCTAGTGCTACCCTGGGCCAGTGGGAGGACAAAGTCTCGGTTCTGAGGACGCCATTGGCTGAGACTGGACAGCTGTCCCTCTGACCTCGGGGTGAAACTGTTCATGACCTGAAACTGAGGTCAACAGGAGAAACGTTTGTATACAAGGACAAAACTATTCAGGTTTTTCTAACTGTTGACACAATATATAATGATCTAAGGCCGATGGTTACCTCAGACTTGATCTCACTAAATGAACCTGGAAAAAGTAAGTAAATAAGAGAAAAAGTATCTTTCCACTAAAAGTTTCTTATCAACAAATTATATAATAAGAACATGTAATGAAAATATATAACCAAAATACACAACCAAAATATATAATTAAAATATATAACAAGAATATATAACCAAATTAAATAACCAAAATATATAACGAAAATTTATAATCAAAATATAACCAAAATATGTAATGAAAATTGGGATAGCAAGAACATCCGTTTGTCTGTCTGCCTTCCACACCAAACATAACCTTTCAGGTGAACTGATTACCCAGTGATTGCACTCACAGTGTCTCTAAAGCAATCAAAAATGGGAATTAACTTGAAAAAAAAGTTTTCAGTAAGAGATATATAAATATATGATTAAATGAACCATTAAAGAAATGAATTTCTTTGAATATTGTTATAAGTCATCATCATGGCTATTTCACTTAAATGGGATAAATAGTCAGTCAATGAAATATTGACAACAAATGACACAAACGCGAGACGACAGAAAGAAGACTCTTGATAACACGAGGGTTTCTGGGAATGTGGAATACGTATAGTGATGGTGTAATACGTGTAGTGATGGTGTGATACGTGTACTGATGATGTAATACGTGTAGTTATGATGTGATACATGCAGTAATAAAGTAATACGTGTAGTAATGATGTGATACGTGTAGTGATGAAGTAATATGTGTAGTGATGGGTTACAATGTGAAGGGCATCAGTTGACAGTAAGTACAACACTCCACCAGCTCCTTGTTCACTCTCCCAGCTCCCTGACTTGGCTGGTCACTCTCCCAGCTCCCTGACCTGGCTGGTCACTCTCCCAGCTCCCTGACCTCGCTGTTGTACTCTTCCGGGTCCCTTTATATCAAGTCAGAGGTAACCATGATAACTGTAGTTGAGACCTGGGACCACCTCACGTCGGGTGGACAATATTCCCAGGACAATAGTGCTCTCGTCTGGTCAGCACACTCTCCACACTGTAGCATTTTGCGATAGATTTCAAGCTTTTACTTCCAGTTTTCTTTGCTACCTCTTATCTGTTTTCCGATGGATAACATACTCTCCGTCTTCTTCAGTCCACTTTGCCCCAGTGTCTTGCATTCCCTCTGTCTGTAGATGTTTCTGAAGTCTAATTCCTCGTAAAGTCTGATTCATATCCTTTCTGAAAACTATTTTACCGTATCGTAAGGCGGATATATAACGTCCCATGTATTCCTCTTGAAGTCTGATATACATGTCTGAAGTCTGATGTATTTTCTACCACGCCTGGTTAGTCTTTACTGTATTCTGATGTATCTCTTTATCTGATACCTTTAGACTGGTGATTCCAGTCTAGTGTTCCACACCGGTACTTCCAAACGAGTGCCTCCGTACTTGTGCCTACAGACTGGTGTCTCCAGACTGGTGCCTTTAGACTGGTGTCTCCAGACTGGTACGTTTCCTCTTAAGTCTATCGTATCCTCTATGAAGTCTACTGCAATCTCTATGAAGTCCACTGTACCCTCTGTGAACTCTGCGTGTGCAATGGGAATTCCACTTTCTCTGCATTCTCTGGGAAGGCTACTGTTTCCTTCCTGAATCCTAGAATACTTCGTCAACACTCTGATGAGTTATCCACTGTATGTGGAACTTAACAGAATCCACTTGAAATCTAAAGCATCCTTTCAGAAGTCGACTGAATCCTCTCCAGACTCTCGTATGTACGTTTTCCTCTACATGTTCACGTGTCCTATGCAAGCAACTTCATCCGCCTTGAAGTCTAATGTATTTCTCTTAATATCAGATATCTTCTCTTTAGACTAATGTATCCTGTATAGTGTACTATATCTCCCTAGGACTATCCTCTCTAGTCTGATATATTCTCAGTGTAGTTTATCTTCTCTAATCTAAGATGTTCTATTTGTATGGGATATGATAAAAATGTCACAAAATGGAAGACTTTGGTTCATGTGTACTTGTGTACTTGCTGACTCGTTAATGTATTCGAGAAATATTCTGTACAAAAGTGGACTTTTCTATTTCGTCTTGTGAACAATGTTCCTGAAATAAAAAGATGTCATTTTTCTCTTATCAGTGGGATAAAGTTAACAGTATAGTGTCAGACTTGAAGTAAGAAGGTTAACAATGAACAGTGTTAGACTTGGGGTAATGTTAATGTCAGGAACTACTTCAAGACGTCACTATATCTGCAGGTCATCCTAACATATATATTGCATCTGCAGGCCAGGCTAACATGTATACTACATCAAGCCAGTACAACTTATATACATATAATATCTGCAAGTCAGCCCAACATATTCATCATATCTGAGCCTAACATCTATACTACAGTGTATATATTATATCTGCCTGCCAGCCTAACATATGTACTATATCTGCTCACATAAGGACCAAAGTCTAGTGATGTGAACATTTGCTATGATTCGAAAGCATTTCTTGTGACATATATTCAATATCGTAAATGGTTTCACCTTTTGCCTATAACAGGCTATGGTACAAGGTCTTAGGACCCAATAGAAGAACTTCAATATTGTTCACAGGAATTTGTTGCATCAATTTCACGAGAATAGTCATAAGCTTAAATAAATTAGAGTGATGTAAACGTATAGAATTCAGTGTTAAATATTTCATGTAATGTAAGCAAATAGACGTTGCATAACAAACTTAAGAATGCTGTTTATTATAAGGTTTAATGCATACCATATCTTTATATTTCAGTTTAGAACATATTTTGTCACTGTCAGCGTTTTATTTCTTATTTTCTATAAAGAAATGAGACATGTTTTCTTTCTCACGTTAAGCATAAACCCTGTTAGATACGGCAAGGCTGTAGGAACGCCTTTCTCATCAGAAACATTCTTGGATCATATTGATTTACATATTATGATTCCTTTTGCTGAATGTATGATATGAATGAGCATTGTTATCAATATAGTCATCACAGACTAAATGTCTTAGGATAAGTCCTATGTAGCAGAGTCTGTTACCCAATAAATGGTCTTTAGAAACGTGTTCCATAAACGCTAGTATATGTTCATATATATCGAGTTTCTTCGAAGTGAAGGACTTATACTTCAAAATATTTTCATATCTTCATTATCATCAGTCATTTGGAGTCCAGATCCATAAGATTAGGAAACATAGGAAAGTTGAGGACAAATGTGTCCTCATCACACTAATTATGTTGCAAAAGTCATCATCGCAAGTATCATTCTGTAAGGAACTCATCATCATACTGATTATGTTGAAAGGGAGTCATGATCACACTGAATATGTTACAAAGGAGCCGGTAACACACTAATTATGTTGCAAATGTCATCATGACAATTAATATGTTGCAAAGGAGTCATTATCACACTGATCATCATCCTGTTTATGTTGCAAATTTAATCATAGTCACACTAACAATGTTGCAAAGGGGGTCATTATCACACTGATTATGTTGCAAAGGAGTGATAATTAAACTGATTCTGTTGCAAGGGAGTCATCTTCACAATGAATATGTTGCATGGATATCATCCTCACAGTGATTGTGCAGCACGGGAATCACCACACTGGTTATGTAGCGTTTCCTTCATTACTACCATTCTTTTTGTAAAAGGTGACTGATTCCTTGTCCGTACGTCTTGAATTATCCCAGATTGTACCTTCTGTGACAGAGGCCTAATCCCTCGCTCTGCAACATAATGTTGCAGCTGAAGACCCAAGATTACTGAAGATGTCATCATAGCCCCTGGAGGAGGGTGACGCCCGACCCATAGCCCGACCCGTCACCAGGGCTGACGTCATCTGATGTTACTATGATAGTTCAGTCTGTACATAACATCAGTGAGGACTTGTAACATCTTCTGTAACAAATACATAGTGATCCATCCATGTATAGTCATGACCATTGTTACTGTCCCGTAGCTATGGTTGCAGACCAGCCTGCCTTCGGCCAACATCATGTTACACCAATAGACAGGGCCTCTGTGTATCATCGGTTATCGTTATTGTAAATATATATCCCCTGATGCGCACATTTTGTAAATATAAACAAAGTAGAAATGAAATAAACCTATTTACTCTCACAATCACGCGTTTGCTTGACGATCCCCGGCTGATGAGACGTCGATAACAAAAAAGCATCAGACTCTGAAATGAATAAGTAACTTCAACGAAAAACAGAATAACTGAAAAACACGTTGCAAAATACTTTACCTTCTTGCCTCGGGAACCACTTCTACAGGACTCCCGCACCTCTCAGGAAGCCGACCACATCCACCGGAAGGAAGCACAGGTCAAAAAGTGAGATGTGCGTGCGTGTATTTGTGGGGTAAGTACAGGACGGGTGGGGAGTGTTCAGAGTATTTCAGTGTACAACTTGCAACTCGTGCATGACGGATCTTGCGATATGATTAAGCAGTGTTTGTAATGCTGAAGGGATGGATGGTGTGCATGACGTAGACGAGAAAGTATAACTCGATTATGTCTGAGGGTCTGTCGGTGTCGGATGGGAGTACGTCTGGTGGGGTCGGATCTACGACTAGGTTGGGAGGCCGGTTGTTTAGCACATGTCGGTGTGTGTATGATACATCAATGTTGTGTGTGTGTTGGGGGGGGGGGATTATACTGTAGGTTGTTGAACTTTTAAGCAAGGCTAAGCTCTTTATTTGTCCTCGTTGGTTGTTAGTTGGTTATGAAGTAACTTGGGTGGGAAGAGTCTAGTGGTGTTACAAAACTCTGAGTGCCAAGAACATTTAGGTATCATTGTATTAGAAAAAGAAATATTTCACTGTACAAAAGTTGAATGTTTATACTTGTTAGACAGCCGGTAATTGTTCTTGGAGTTCATTTTGTGTGGTTTGCAAATAAGGACGCGATTACTGTGGTAAAGTAATTTTTGTTATGATAGATAACATATATGAGTGAACCATTACAAGGCATCATAGATAACATCTACGAGTGAAGTGTTCCAGTGTTTATGGTCTTTATATTTACTAAATTAGCAGATGGCATATTCCAGTGCTCAACCACTCTAAATGTGAGAAACTTGCCCATGGCATTATTATGTATCCTTACCTATATCATCATACGAGCATCACTGCCCACGGAGTCTCTGTCTAAAGTGAAAACATTTTCATACGTCGTGCTGGCTGTGAAAATTAAGCAGTATCTTAAGAGTTATAGATCGCCTCAGTCAGGGTCTTGTTCATTAGGCTTATGTCTGAGTGAGGGGACCAGAGAGGTTTCTCTCCTTTGAACCTTCTGAAATTCGTCTTCATCTTTGATCAAGTTTGGTGAGCGGAGGTGAACAGTGTATTCCACAACATATCTCACCACGGCGTCATGAAACATGAATAACGTATCATTTCTCTTGTACATTATATATCTACCCAGGAAGATGAGCATCCTATTGGCCTTACTGCATACAGTTAGGTGAACATTGTTTAAAGTCATTACTCCAAGGTCCTCATCATCTTTAACATTTCGCAGTTTACCAAATATATGATATACGTCTTTGTAAGAATCCATTGCTTGACGCTTGTTTACACAGAGATCCAACTGCTAAGTCTCTGTCTATTGTATCAGATCTAATTCTTCGGATCCCTCTGAATCTTCAGGCAATCTTCCATTACGCTGACTTTGTTTCCCAATTTTCTGTTTTCGGCAAAGTCCGAGACTCTCTCGGTGAGTCCTTTCCCTCAGCGTACATGATGATAAGCTTGGGTCCCGGGACTGAGCCTTGTGGAACTCCGCCAGACAAACGAAGCCGCTCAGATGACACCCCATTTCTTTCCACGGTTTGTCTCCCATCTGAGGACCGATCCACTCTCTACGCACTCATTAGACCTCTCCTGTACTGACCGCTGATATTATTTAGCAAGCTTTTCTATGGTACTTAATCAAAGGCTTTACCAAAGTCCAAGTATATAACATTAAATGCTATTTTGATGTCCTAGACTACCTGTACATATGACTAATGAACTCAGTAAGATTCGTTAGACATGAACTTAGTTCTGGGAATCATGGTGATGGTCCGTTATGAGTCTAATTTCTGAAAGGAATTTAACAATTTTGTCCTTTATTATTGTAGTTTTGGGAGTAATGACGCACCTCCACACGACCTCCCAGAACGTACTGGGAAAAATAATGTTCGTTTGACAAACGATATAAACGATATTCACTGAGAAAACTCTCATTAGTTGTCATTCAGATGAATTATTCATCATAATAATATATTGATTTTGAAAACAAACTAAACAGTAATGAGCGTTAGTTTATTAAGATAAATGACCTGTATCACGACCTGTGTCATCTTATGTGTCACGACCTATGTCACGACCTGTGTCACGATCTGTGTCATTTCATGTGTCACGTCTTGTGTCAAGATGTGAAGAGGATGTCCCTGTCACTTTTCCTCAGTAGTCATGCGAGAGTCGGACACACAGTGATGAGCAGGCATTTCTGGCCTGCAAGTAAGACCGAAAATTCAGACGTATTTAGTAGGTTAAGCAAACAGTGCATGTTGGACCGGCACTCCGTCTCCCATACCCAGCAGGACGGCCCACGCAGACTCTTCACTGGTCACTTTTCCCCCTCACACAGAACCAAACATTTCCACACACTTCCATACCTCAGCCTCCTCACAACTTCCTCATACTTGCAAACCTCAGAGTCCCCACAATTTCATCATACTACCAAACTTCAGCCTCATTACAACTTCCTAATACTTCCGAAAGTCATACTTCCATACCGTAGCCTCCTCACAACTTCCTCATGCTTCTAAATCTCAGCCTCCTCACAACTTCTTCATACTTTCATTCCTAGGCTTTCCCACAACTTCCTCGCACTACCAAACCTCAACCTGCAAACAACTTCCTCTTACTTCCTAACCACAGCCTCCTTTCTCTTTTTTTTTTCTTCCGTTGAAGGCTCCAGTCACGAACAAAAGTCCACATCAAGGCCGGGCCTTAACTGATATACGGTGGAGATTATGAAAGGGAAAAATAAGAGACAAGGGAAAGTATTAATGAATTTTGGAGGAAGTGAAAAACCTGTCCTTTGAAATGTGCCAGGTAATAGTTATTGGGAAAGACATGAGAAGGTAGAGAGCTGCAAAGTGGTATCATTTAACGTTTCCAAGCAACATCATTTGATGCTATATAACACCAGCACTTGATGGTGCCTAAGACGATCATTTCGTGCTGTCTAGCACCATCACTTAAACACGCTCTGACATTATTAATTGATGCTTTCTGACACCTTCTCTTTACACTATCTAACACCACCACCCTTGCCATCTGAGGCCATCACATAATGCAAGCTTCCATATTCATCTGACGCTATCTAACACCATCACTTGACACTACCTAACACAATTAATTGACGCTACTGACACCATCTTTTGATGCTATCTGACCCCATCACCTGAAATTAGTTAATGTCATCACTTGATGCTACCTGACAGCTATCTAACATCATCATTTGATGCTTACTGACGTCAGCACATGACGCTTCAAACGGATTTACTTGAAAGTATCTAGTACCATCACTTAATAATCTCTAAACCATCCTTTGACCTCATTTAACATCATTACCTGATGCTATTTGACAATATCACTTGATGCTATCTGATGCTGTTACTTGATGATATCTAGTACCTTCATTTGATGCTATATAACACTAATACTTGATGCTATCTAACACCATCACTTGATGTTATCTAATATCATCACTTAATGTTATGTAACACCATTACTTGATGTCATCTAACACCATCACTTGATATTTAAAGCCGTCACTTGATGCTATATAACGCCATCACTTGACCCTATCTAACACTATCATTTGGTGCTATCTGATACTGTCATTTGCTGATTTCTGACACCATCACTTGATGCTATCCAACATCATCACTTGATGTTATCAGACACCATTACTTGATGTTATCAACAACATCAATAGATGCTGTCTAACATTACCACTTGATGCTATCTAACACCATCACTTAACGCTATAAAACATCACTACTTGATGCTATCTTACACCATCATTGATGCTTTCTAGCACCAACACTTGACAGTGTGTTACATCATCACTTGATACTATTTGACACCATCGCTTGACTCTCTTTAACACAATCACTTGCTGTTATCTGAGACCATAACATGATATAAGGAGTACTGTCAATAGAAGCTATCTGATAACACAGCCTCATGTTATCTAACACCATCACTTGACGCTACATAATACCACCACTTGACGGTATATAACACCTCCACTTGATGCTACATTACACCATCCCTTGATCTTATCTAACACCAACAACTGAGGGCGTCTTACACCATCACTTGAAGCTATTCAAAACCATCATTTGACGCTATCTAACATCATCACTTCATGCTGTTTGACACCATCCCCTACGCTACCTAAAACAATAACTTGAAACTATCTAACACCAACATTTGACGCTATCTAACACCATAACTTGATGCAATCAAACACCATTATTTGATGCTATGTGACACCATCCCTTGAAGCTAACTCTTTTACTTGATGTTTTTAACACCATCGTTTGATGCTATCTGACACCATCACATGATAGTATATGACACCATCACTTGAGGCTATCTGACAACATTTGATGGTATCTGACACCATTACTTGATGCTATCCGACACCATCACTTGATGCTATCTAGCATCATCACCTGATACTATCTGATACCACCTCGATGCAATCTAAGACCATCATTGATGTTATCTGACACTAACAATTGATGCTCTCTAATACCATCACTTGTCGCTAACACAAACATTTGTTGCTATCTAACACCGTCACTTGATGCTATCTAAATCCGTCACTTGACGCTATCTAACTCTATTTCCTGATGCAATCTAACACTATCACTTGACCCCATCTGATACCATCATTTGATATTATCTAGCCCATCTCTTGCTGGTGGATGAAGTCATCACTTGATTTTTTCTAGTACTGCTACTTGGCGCTATCAATCACCATCACTTGATGAGGAACGGTTGAACCATGGACAGGGTGAAGAATAACCTCTGTTATGTGTTTGGCGGAGTCAGAAGCATCAAAACATAAGAAACATTAATTTACCCAGGGAAAGTCAGAAAAGAAGTTACATAAGTTATTCCCGTCGGCTTTGTTCAGGTGTCGGTATTTACGTTTAGAAGGGGCTAGTGCAGGAGGAAGTGCCATTAAAATAGATACATTTATGAGAGTAAAGTCAGATAAACCATTTGAGGGTGAGATTGTGTATTTACAGAAGGATGGACTAGAGGTGAAAAATGAATTCAGAATATTACGAGAATGGTCACAGCGATCAGGTATATGGGTAGGGTGGGAGATAATTTGCTCTAAATCACTGAGAATGGAGAACGTGAGGGATTCGATCCCTCCACCATCCGTTTGGGTGGATTTCTACCATTCCCTATGGTGAACGTTGAAATCCTCGAGGCTTGCGGGTGAGAGGATGTCATAGTCTCATGGCAGGAGTTTAGATAGTCGAAGAAGGATACAAAGTTTGTAGAATTAGGGGAGCAGTAGGCAAAACAGA
>JAYMFT010209546.1:0-11531 GCA_038088735.1 Panulirus argus | reverse complement strand
ATATATATATATATATATATATATATATATATATATATATATATATATATATATATATATATATATATTCATAAGATGGTGGATGTTTGTGTGTGTTGGCGAGGCCACCGGGGCTGGTCACCCGAGCAGTCCCATGTTCCACGAGATCGCCGTCGCCTTAGCCTGACCCCGACCGATGCCTCGGTAACAGAGCCGGCGAAAAAGCTGGACAGTTCTCCCAGCCACGGAAAAACTCGCTGTACCGCCCAACGCCTTTTTGTTTTGTGGGTCATTAACTCTGGCCAGAACTCGTTGACCTTATGGCACGGTCTCGCCTCGGAGGGCCTGTGGCACAGACCGAGGTCTGTGCTACACCTGTTATCACGCCTTCTCCCCTCCACCCACCCCACTTTGTTCATGACGGTCCGTTGCTGTGTATGTTGAGGGAATGGTATACATACATAAACAGCATATTCTTCAGGTCGTAAGCACGTATAACGTGTGCGTGCCACTCAAAACAGAGCACCCAGAACAGTCACCGGGTACCTAGCAACTCGTAGCACTCAACAGACGCAACAAGGAGGTGAAAATACTTCCAAAACGCAGATTCTTGGCCCCTTTATCCTTGGCACATGTTCCATAACCAGAAACCAACCCAGAGGTGGAAATAAAGAGCTGACCTCTTGTCTCACATTTCCACAACTAATACTTACAGATCCCGCCCTCCCCCCAATGCCACACACAGCGACAACAGAACACAAGACATGGAGAAACGATCGACATCCACTTCACGAAGCCGCGTCATCCCAACCCTAGTAGTCTCTGAGCACCGCCCGGCCGGGCACACGTCCACCATAAACTACACTCTCCAGACACGTACGAGTTACACTTTCTCATCTGCTCTTTGGACGCCACCTCTCTATCTCTCTCTCTCTCTCAGGCATTACAAACGCCAATTCAGCACTTCGCAAGAGCTCTTCATGCCCAGGATGTAATTTCCACCCTGAACTTCACCTCGCAAAGGTACTCGCACGAGTATTCACCTCACAGAGGTGCTCGCACAAAATAATAGCACCCGTGGTCCAGCGCCCGTCTATCCCAGCGGCCTCCACTGTCTGACATAATCTGATAAAGGAACGGCCCCGTGGGATTAGGGGAGCGGCAGATCACTTAGCGATGAGCCGTCCGTCAGATTATACCGGCAGTTGTTAGCGAGGTGCGCTTATACGAACGAAGCGAGTTCTATAGCAGGATTCTTACTGGCTGTGTTAGTTATGCTCTTAGGCTGTTAGCGAGAGATCAAGGGCATTGGTACCCCACGGTTAGCGATACGCTGTTTACTTAGCGAGGAGTTGCGGGATTTTAATCGGGCGGTCGTTGATTTGAACTTGTTTCAGTGATTTTGATTAAAAATGCTTTCTTTTTTTTTTCTCCAAGTTTTGTTGGACGGCGCTTCTGTGATAGTGTGGGTGGATGGCACATAGCAAGGAGGGGTAGGAGGAGGAGGAGGCAAGCAAAGAGCATACAGTGGGTACAGTACCTAATACAGGAGGGAGAGATGCGGGGCCCAGTGGGCCCACGGACGGACTCAGAGGGCCCCTCGGCCCTTTGGGAAAGAGAGGGCACACTGTTGTCGGCGATGGTAATGATACAAACAAAGTCTGGCCAGAATCCGTGCTGTAGAAAATGGACATCTTAAACAGTTACCGTATAGTGAATGGCGGAAGGAACTTCTCCATGGGTACACATTCTCCTGGGAACGTCGAAAGGACTGATATAGAGTTATTATCGATTATAGCAGCACTGAGCCGGGGTCTTAGGACAGTGTTTGTCAGTGTCGTGAGAGTACTTTGCGGTTTACGGTGTTATCGAGTCAAGACAAGTAGTTAATTTTCTCTTGTTGGGAGTTACGGCAGTGTAATATGCAGCTCACTGGCACCATTACCTCCGGTCTGTAAGGATTTTCATCGGTGACCTGACCCATAAAGCGTCGGGTTCATCGATTGCGCCATTAGCACCCGAGGGTCGTAAGAGTCGTGGTCGGGGGGGGGGTCGTAGATGTCGTGCTCTCGAGGGAGGGGAGGGGGGGGGGTGGTCTTCGTACCGTCGTAGTTAAGGGCTGTATAACGTCGCGATTGAAGGGTCTTTACCATAGTGGTCCGTCGAGCGTATAGTCATGCCCAAGGGGGGCTATCCTTCCCTGGCCAGCTGTTAGGAATAGGAAGGGGGTCTGTGAGGGGGGTCTGTGAGCGCCACTGGGGGGGAGGTCAGGTGATCCAGCAGAGCGGAGGAGGAGGAGGAGGAAGACCACTTTGGCCAAGGCCTTGCGACGTCTTGGTAGAAATTATGCAGCCCTGGCCTTTATAATACAGTCTGCTGCACGCGCGCCCCCTCTCTCTCTCTCTCTCTCTCTCTCTCTCTCTCTCTCTCTCTCTCTCTCTCTCCACGGCGTTTTGAGACTCCAGCCCCCCGTGTGAGCAAGTCGGGGAGGGGGGGGGGAGACTTGATTCATCCTAGGATGAACGCCACCAGGGCAGCAACAGCAGCGCGGCCTTGTGTTCATGAGAGAGAGAGAGAGAGAGAGAGAGAGAGAGAGAGAGAGAGTTTATGGAATGCCGATGTCAGTAATCACCACATAAACAAAGATGTTTCTCTACACAAGTACTACCGTCCATCATAATGTTTGATAGAGCCCGAGAGAGTGTGTGTGTACTCGTTGACGCTGTGGCCTCGTCTTTGACCTGACCCTCTAGAGGAAAGTTGTGTTTGAATGCCAGGCCGCCATACTCTGAGGTCACCCCCACCTCCTCCTCCTCCTCCTCGCACCGTGTTTTCCAGAAGGTTCCATCGTCAGCAGTATTGTAGCTGTGTCGTTTTCATGTTGGGGAGGTCACAAGTGCACGGGTTGAAAGGCAAGCAAGGAATTTCTTCCTAAGGCCGAAGGAAGATTTACCTCTCGCCAGAATCGGTTTTACGACACCCAGGGTGTATTCAACAGCTGGTACCTTTGCCCAGACTCGATGTTAGCTGATCAAAAGAAAAAAGAAAAAAATGATAGCTCATCGCCTTCCTCCTTCAAGGCACACGCCACGTTCCGTAAATCACGGAGCGAATCTCCCCGGCCACCCCCACGTATATAAGAGTATCAGGTAACCGCAGCGTGTAATCCTATATCCACATGAGCCAGCCCCAAGCAAAACAGGAGCGCGGGGGAGGGGAAAAAAGATCCCATTTCAAGGTTGTGTGATGTAAACACGACCGGCCAGGTGCTTCAGGAGGCAGGCGGATGAATATTTCCCTCTTGGAGGCAGCGGAGGAATATCCCCTTCTCCCCCTGGGAGGCAGCGGAGGAATATCCGTTTTTCCCCCCTGGGAGGCAGCGGAGGAATATCTCTCTCATTCTTTAGGAGGCAGTGGAGGCGTATCCCCTCCCCTGGGAGGCAGCGGAGGAATTCCCCACTCCCCTCCCCTGGGGCAGCCTCCAACTGGTTCTTGCGCCCGGAGACGAACTGGGCGCGCCATTTCTCTAGGCGAACATCTTAACATTAACAAACTGCCGAACCAGTAGTTAGCCCTATGATTAGTACTGTACCTTAAGTTATGATGGTGTGACCAGGTAACGTGATTCGCAATTAGTAACTGCTCTTAGCCCCTTGAGCACGAAGTTAAACTTCCGAATTACGTAACAGTGTTGTAAGGACCTGATATTTTAAAAACCGAAAGGGGAAAAAAAAAAAAGAAAATTTCCTCCCTTGAGCTTCCGGGCTCGGGTCGTGTGTCATGTCTGGTAAGCTATCCGAGGTCAGCTGGTCGTTAGCGTTACGGCCTTCATGCCATACCAGTGTTGTGTGGTGAAGGCCCCCAGACAGGAAACAACAAGACCGGGGAGTTGGACAGAGGCACATACAAGCAGAAAGGAATTTCGTGCGAACGTCGTTTTTTGTAGAGCTACGCAGAGTTTACGTGAGAAAGGCAGGCAACAGGAGGCCTGATTGGCTCACGACTGGGCTAACTGTTAAAGAAATAGAAAAAGAAAGTTTAACTTGACAAGAAAATGTAATTCCGCTTAGCAATTTTATTAAAGTATCACCTACTCCCCGCTGCTGCACATTAGCCCTCTTACTGTCCCCGTTACCGATGTCGTTTATACATCGTTTATGCAGCTTATTTCTGGTGCTTCTCAGATTATACCTGACTGTGACGAAGTGGTATTGTTCTATAATGCGCGATAGAGATTTTCTCAACCATTTAAGTAGAGGGTAGGTTAGATTAGTTCTGGTTAGGCTAGGCTAGGGTGGGTTAGATTATGTCAAGTTAGGCTTTGACAGGGAACACTAACCCGATGACATTACTGGCCTTTGAATCGACTGATTTCTGTTTAAAATGCACGGAACAGTTTAACTTTTGCTCTTTGATATTAGATATAAGAAGGTCTCACACTCCCAGCGCTATACACGTATCACTGCTTGTGGCCCTTGGGTGTAGGCCATCTAAGCAGTAGCCCTCGTCCTGTTAACAGTCTCCCCTTTTTTTTCCTCAGAGGCACAGTCGTCCGATTTCGGTACTATTTCCACGAGGCGGAAAAAAACAGCTTCACCAGTCGAACTTCTTTATTCGTTCCCGTTTCTTTGTTTTGTTTTCCTCAACTCGTACATGAACTGTTATTCACTTCATGATGCTCGGGTAAGAAGTAGCTGTCGTGTCTTCGTTGTTCGTGGGGCATATTTGATCTGTACTGAAAAATATTAAAGACATTTCTTCAGGGTGTGTAGTTATGATGAATGGGTCATTTCCCGTGTTCATATTATGAAAGTGTCTCGATAAAGTAGTTCTACAACTTTAATGAAGTGTTTTAAGATAACATAATAGATTTACATAATGGTATGGATGGGTCTCCCCAGGATATATATATATATATATATATATATATATATATATATATGTGTGTGTGTGTGTGTGTGTGTGTGTATAAAATGATGTCAGAGCTCTCTAAGTCCTCCCGAGTAAGGTAGAGAGATAAGCACATTTAAGTTAATCTCTGAAACTATAAACTAGTAATTCGCTTCGAGACTACAGAAGGAGCATTGAGGCGTTGACTGCTTGTCAATGCTCCTCGCCCAACCACCTCGGCGTAAGTGGAATGCTGACCTGAACTAACCTGACGGGAGAAATCAAGCCGAGGTTATACCGGCTGTCGTCGTGAGGATTATTAAGCCAAGTCACACCGTAGGGTAATTAGTGCGATTCTTTTTTTTACGGTAATTCATCTTCAACTGACAGAAGTAATTAGAGACTGGAAGATCGTTTAGTCTTTATGTGACCTGGGACTGAATGTGATGCTCTGTATGAGTAATAAAAGTGCCGTTACGGTCTCCACGTCATAGTGTAGGGAGTGTGGGAAACATTTAAAAAAAAAATGCGGCATTATTTAGGGTAGTACCATGAACGAGAGTTCTGGCTGCTTTGCGACGCGTTGGTCTGCTTCTCCCATGTTAACGAGGTCGTGGCTGCAGTAGAGAGAGAGAGAAAGAGAGAGAGAGAGAGAGAGAGATCATGGTTGATAAAACAACAGAGTTCTTGCTTTATAGTCTCAAGAGGAACCGCTCTGTGGGTGGATTAAATCACCTCCTCTGAACGCATGCTTATAACTATGGCGAGGTAAGGTGTGGCTCAGTGCAGTATAGGGAGCGGCACATATACACAGCGGGATCTCCGGCGTGAGGAGTAAAGGTGCGGTTCACCCGCGGAAAGATGCGGCAGGCAAGCGTAGAAACCCGCAGCTTGGAGTATAGAAGCCGACGCTTGCGGCAGCTGTACTCTTGGGTGGGGTTGAGTGACTCGAACCTTACCCGCTTGAGGGGCGAGAGTTGAAGGTGAGGGACGAGGGCATTTGAAAGTAAAGAATTATTGTAGGGATTTGAAGGTGAGTGAAAAAGAGGACCGAATAATTTGGAGTGGAAAAATAACACTTATCTTGATTGAAGGCAGGCTTTAACACACCGTTGAATTTAAGGCATTTTTTTTAAGATTGTAACTCTTTTCTTTGCGTAGGTTAATCGTATATATAATTCGTGTATTTCTTATCTTGAGCTGCGTCATATTTTGAAAACAATATATTGAGTTTTTAACGGGTTTGGGAAAACATGGGTATATTATGTAACTAGTTCTCGCCGCGGAAGTATATGGCGGTTGCATCACGAAAGGGGGGGTTACCCGTCCGAGTGAAAAATGACCTCGACAGCAAACCTATATTAGTAAGACTTTTTAGAGGGGCGGACTGCCATTAAGTGATATATATATAAAAAAAAAAAGATGCTGTAAAGTTCGTCCGTAATGATTTCAAGCCAATTTTGGCGTTGCGTAAGTGGGTCTTCCGTCCGTGGGGGTCTGAGGGCGGTTGCATGACGGGGGGGCTGGTTACCTATATACGTGAAAATTGACCGCGGGGCAGCGTTGGCTAGACCCCCACCCCGCACAACTTTTTTTTTTTTTTTAGAAGCAGCTATTAGGAAGCTGAGGCGGAGGGCGGCGGCGGCGGTCGGTCGGTGCCCGGCAAGGAGAAGCGGTATATATGGCTTGGTGATGGGCAGGCCGAAATTAAAGTACGCCGTCCCTCTCTGATATGGAGAGACCGTTTGAAAGCTTCCAGGGGCGTGTCCAACCATGTTGGTCGGCGATAGGCAGGGTGCGCGGAGCCCCAAATGGGATGGGAGGTGTGTGTGTGTGTGGTGGAAGGGAGGGAGACTGACCGACTGCATGACGTAATATCACAGCGTGTATAACATCATAGCCGGGCCGCGTTTAAAGGCATGGCGGTGGGATATACGGTCAAGGGCCGCTTGCTCATTGTGAGGGCGTGCATGGTCGTAGAAGTATCTTCCAGTCCGTAAAAATGGCCACCCATTCACTAAAGCAGAGAGCCACCCATTCATGATTTCCCGCATTATCTAAAGAACCAAGATGAGCTTTGAATGAGTATTGGAACAGGGACAAGAACATTTAATATCAGGAGTAAGAATTCAGGCGCACGAGGGAAGAAGATTAGAGAAACCGAAGGTTTTATTGTTATCTTTTTCACCGTCAGAAGAGCAGACGAGCAAGGTTTTGTCTTTCCGCCGACCGAAAATTGTAAATGGCGTATCGATCGGTCATTCACGCCCTCCCTCCCTCTCCCTCACGCATTCCCAAGCACGTAGCCACCGTCACGGTTTTTTACAAGACGCTGATCATTAAGATAGAACCGGTGTGGCGACAAGGCTCTAAAGGATTGCCTGGGAGATATCTGGAGAACACTCCGGCCCGACTCGCGCGCCATTGTGCTTCGCTGTGAAGAGAGTTCGCTGGACGACTTGGGACAGGATCAGCAGAATAATAAAAGACGTCACATTTTTCACGGGGTTTTATCGTTTGCGATGTTTGTTTTTTTTTTTCTGCAGTCGAATATAACTTAATCATGGGGAGAAGAATTATGGGACTCGTATATTTTAACGTATTTGCACACGAGTTCCTGCTGACGCCAGTCGTAAAGTTAAGTTTGTAGGAAGGTTTTGGAAACATATTGTTGTTGATGTCGGATTGGATGACGTTGAATTATTGCTGATATATGAGTAAATATATTATATTTGCATATACATATTTTTGCATGGGGCCCCCTCATCAATCGTGTGTTTACGGGGAGAGAGTTTAACGCTCGTGTTTCTTCGTATCTTAACCGTGTACGAGTCTAAAAAAAAAAAAGATTCACATCTCAGCTGACGCTAATGTACTCAATCATCGACCGTTCCCAAAGGGGAGGATGAACAGCTGGGTAAATGTGAGTCGACCACCTTCCCTGGGCCTCGAACCCGGCCGGACCCTTTGCATGTGTGTGGGTCGGGACGCTAACCATTGCACCACATTGGGGATAGCCATGCTAGCGCCAATTAGGCTATTTTTCACTAACCAAGACCACAGGGGCTGGAATAGCACTAGACATAGCTAGTAGCAGGAGCGCGCATGACCTACTCTACTAGCTGCAGCAGGAGACATAGTAGGAATCAACCACCAAAGCAGTGCCGCTGGCAACGTTACTCAGGAGAATCAGTTGCAGAAACACCAGGTGTTGAGGGTCAATTAGGTTAGTTAGGAGGAGGAGATAACAGCAGCAGCGTCAGCCACACGGACCTGAGCAGCGTCAGTATCGGCAGGAGCAGGAGCAGCCTGTGTGGTAGAGAGTAGAGGGGCCAAGGAGGACGTAACAATAGATGGGGAAACAAGTGACGCCTGCACCAAAATAGCCCACGGCTCGTCTCGTTACGCGCCAAGGGTAAACTACTCCGCGCGCAAACCAAAGCCTTTTTTTTTTTTTTCACGTTATCCCTTATTGGTTTACTGTAAACCATCAGTAGATCACTGAGATCATATATTTTCCTTCCCCCTTATCCACACTCTCTCCTGAAATGCGATGTGCAAACTTGTTTTGTCGGTCAATAATAAATAGTAACATCTCTCTGCAACACTGCACTCGGAGGTGACCAGGCTAGGCTACATCAATTGCACTATCTCACCGTATTTGTTATAGATCTCTGCTTTGTTTTACTTCACTCGTCATGCAGTGATCAGTTTTAATTTGTGTATATTTCAATGATGCTAAAATCGGAACTCCTTACATCGAGAAAAGGCTTTCATATTATCATTCCCGTTGGTGACTGTTGTGGTCGGGCGTCCTCGCGACATCGCTCAGGGACGAGACAGATTATATAGGAAGATTTTGTGGTCTCGGCTCATTTACCTCGGCCTTCAAAGCAACCCAAACCCAGCCTTCCGGGATTATAATATTATAATCTCGTTCCCTACAGAACGAGAGGTCGGGATGAATTGACACATGAAGTGCAACGGCTTTCAGGGAATCGTTATGCTGTTGTAAGCATATTAGTGATGAATGGAAGCTTTTATAGCCGGTTGCAATTTTTTATGTTGAAGGCTGCAGTCACGGACAAAAGTCCACATCAAGGCCGGGCCTTAAATGAAATATAAAGAGAATTATGAGAGGAAAAGAAAAAGCGAAAGTAAATCAAGAATTTTGGAAGAAGTGGAAAAACCTGTCTTTTGAAATGTGCCAGGATGGTTTAGGTGTATGATTAATGACATATACAGCCGTCTGGGAGCTTAGGAAGGTTTTATTGGTTTATCAATAATGGTTTATGGAGGTATTTGGGAGGTTTTTGGCATTGCAAGCTGCAGTATCGATGGAGATCATCAATGGACTCTGCCAATACGGCGAGATGTGCATGTTGCCAAGACTTGCAGCCTAGGAAAGTATAGTTCCGTCAATATTTAGATGGAAGATGAGTGTTCGATGTATTTTGAGGATAGTGAGGCGTATTATGGTAATATTTACAGGTTAGGTAATGCGTGCTGGCTTTAAATAGAAAGATCGAGTGAGCGATGATGGTGAAGTTAACATTTCGCATTTGCTTTTGGGGACCAGACGTCGTTTTAACGACACAAACGGTTGGATGGATTAACGAAGTTTGAAGGTTAAACCACCCCCGAGTGTGAGTCGCTAGTACTGAGAAGTCCGAGTCCTTGTGGAGTGGATTTGATAATGTCCGCTTTGGATTATTGCCGTAATTTTCTTCGTAATTTGGAGAGAGGACTTGTAGACCAAACCCTTGCCTCTACAACAGTCCTTAGGTGTAGAAGTATTCTTACGGACCCGTTTTAATGAAAAGAACCGACGGTGGTGTGAAATGCATTTCTGGCCATTGTTTACACATGGTTATTGTGAAACTATTTTCCTCATTTACGCATCGTCTTGAGACAAACTTTTCCCACTGTTCTTTAGCACGAATTTCCTACTTTGCAAGTGTCCTGAATAGTGGTTCGTTGTTTCAGTTTCATGATATTGTCCTGCAATAATTATTTACTTCTGCCTTTTGAATTTTGAGACTGTCTACAGTTACAGTATTTCCTCATTACGGCTTCAGTGATTGAGAGTTTTTCCCTGAATTAAGGTAGAAATATTGAAACTTCAAAACTCGTTGGCCATTTGGTTTAAGAATTGTCTGTGTCATGAATTATTTTGTTTTTTTGACCAGTGTAGTTTGGCAGAGACCTTTTTGTTATCTTTAAGTGTTCATTGTAGTTTTCAGTGCGTAAAATAGTCCATATACTAAGGCGTGAAAGGAAATCTATTTTCCTGAGAAAAATACCAAAAATTGCAGGTACTGGTTCAGGGGATTTTTACCCCAAGAAACTTTTTGTTTGAAAATTGAAGTATACCACAATGAAACTCTTCTATACTTGAAATAATCAAAGAAAAAGTCTCAAAATGTTTTCCCTCACCGATAGATACCCAATAAATACGAAGCGAATTATCACAAAACCTTTGAAAAATCTTATCATTCTAATACTTAATTACAAGCCTTAATGAATCTTAACAATATTTCAACCCCAGATTCGTATTCAGTGTGTGAAATAGTCCTTATACTGAGGTGTCCAAGGAAATCTATTTTCCTGAGAAAAATACCATAGATTACAGGTAATATAGTTCAGTATAGTCCTGTGGGGAGTAGAAATTTCTCTTGCACAGCCGCTGAGAGGATGTTGAGTACAGTAGGGTAGACTAGACGCTCACGGCGGCAAATACTTGAACTAATAGAGCGTGTGAGATGGGCCGGCCGGTGGTGGTGATGACAAATGCGGTTTGGCTAGGCCGTGGAGGACAGAGAGACAGACAAGGTCGCCATCAGCGTGCGTTCTCACCACACACACACACACACACACACACACACACACACACACACACACACAGCGACACTCAGACGAGGGATTGACTCGGTCTCAGCTCCTGACGGTGAGTATATAGTGGGGCCTCAGGCTTCGGGCGGTGATTGGACGGCATTACTTGGCCGTTTGGTGACGAGTTTAAGGGCCTCGCTCACCCTTACGCGGCAATGCAGAGGGCCTCTGACCCTCTAAGGGTCTTTATCAAAGGCCCCAGTCTATCATGCCCATGGGTTGGTGGTGTACCGCACCGTCTTACCCCAAGGGACTTAGGATCAAGAGTGCATGGTTTACGAGATCCTCATGCCCTTCATCCTTATCACGGGGCTTGCGCTGAATATCTCCCCGTTGAAAGGGGGCGCCGTAAACTAAGGAAGAACGACATGCGATTTTCTATACGACCAGAGTAAAGGCCTTGAACCAGTGCAGGCAGGGAAGGAAGGAAGGTCCCGTGCCAAGCGCAGACGTAAAGAGCGAGAAACCCAAATCTGAATCAGATACTTCTGCATTTTTCGTCAGTATTTTTTATTTTTATTTATTTTATCTATTCCTCTTTGCCGGCAACGTCACAAACACAGCAAGGGATGGGATTTATGGGGGGAGGGAGGGTGGGGGGGGGAGAAACAGTGGCTCATAATTGTCATCCTGCCAGGTGTTTACAAAGGCGCATGGCTCCCTTGTTTTGTTCCTTGGTGGATGTCGTCTTTTGCCTACCATTCCTCCGACTTCCTCCCCTCAGGGATGGACATGGGCTTTACAAGTGTATCTGAAACTTGAATAAACTA
>JAYMFT010209535.1:0-11531 GCA_038088735.1 Panulirus argus | reverse complement strand
TCTTTCTCCCCTATCCCCTGAGATATATATATATATATATATATATATATATATATATATAGCGTCAATGGGATGGCCTTGACTAGGGCCTCAGTTACCAGTGCCGTCTCAGCTAACATAAAAAAACCAGGCTCTCACAGATAATCAAGATAATATCAGCCAGATCCCTATCGTCAGCACGGCGCTGAGCAACAGAGAAAACTGATAGAAACGTAAAAAACAAAACGAAAAGAAAACAATTTCACTCAGTGCACTTCAGCAAAACAAAGTTACTAAACATAGTGTGCAACAGTGGACTGCCTCCACCTTATTAAACAAAGCGGATATACTCACAACATCCTCAAACAACCAGACATCACTCTGCTAAACAAGCCATGGTCTTCCGAACTACCTATCTGTAAACGTATAAATTCCAGACGACACGACCCACCGACTCAGTCTTAGCAGCAGTGCTATTTAAGAGTATGCCATAGCCGACAACAAAAGGCTTGCAGCATGTACAATTTCAGACAACTCTCAGTGCCCAAGATACCCTCCCAGTAAACTTAATGAGCTCAGTGGGACGGGTAAATATTGCAACGAGATATATATAGAGCCTCGTGCCAGGGGTGCGTCATGTTACCAGACTGATATAAGATCCTACGGCGTCCTGAACCTACTCCTGTCATCGGTGATCCACTGCTAGACATACGAGCCTCGGACACTGCCCAACAAACACCCCAGACAGAAATATATTGACACTGTTCATCTTACTTTGATGGTCAACAACACCTGTGGCCGAACTGTCCAGCGTTTACAGACCATTCACCCCTGATTAAATTCTTAAAAATGGAAAGATTTACCATCACATCCTCACCAAAGTGACCCCCAAGCAGCAGTGATAATATTTCCATCCAGCAAGGAGTTAGGGCGACTACAGGGGATTCCTAGGCTACGACAAATATCTGAAAGTCAACAGCAACAAAACTGCTGAGGACCATGGAAATCGGTATTCAGCAATAGGAAAAACAGCCAATTTTATGACCTCAAACATTTTCGACTGGCTGACTCAGAACATGGAGAGGACCATCCCTCACGAGACCAGAGACATAACACAACTGACCCCTAACAAGCTGTCTGTCAATGAGGATCACCTTGCTGGAGCTACGAAAAAAAAAAAAATAAACCTACAGTTTAAAGCCCCAGGAAAGAGCCAAATATTTACACAAGAACCAAACCAGCGTGATACCACATGAAAAGGCTTTAACCACCTCCTCATCTACAACGCAATACTTAACACAGGATACTCTCTCCTCAGAGGGTGAAAGAAGCCAGAGGAACATATATACCACTACCAGGAATGCCAGATACAAGACCCAAAGAATGACCCGACCCTCTTAGAAGTACCAGAGGAAATTTCTGGGAGAATGAATAACTTTACATTAAGATGACATCTAGATAACATCAGCCTCCATAAATGGCGCCAGTGCGCTAGCTCCAGAGGGACAGAACCGCCACCGCCTCTTCGACTGCAGTCAATGCTGAAGAAAAAATGCAATTGCCAGAGGACTGTGGTCGAGCCGCGCAAGTCATACAGAAGGACATTGCCAAAGCCTACCAGCCAGTTCTCGTACAGACAGATACGAGAATAGTGCTATACCTTCTACTGTAAATGTCACTAACAATCCACTGAACAAGCGCACTGCTGACGAGCAAATAGCTTCGTTTTCCATTAGTTATGTACATGTCTACTATCATTTCACTGTAACGCAACCAACGCGAAAATATTCACCATTTACTTTTCACCAGTAAATACACATCGTATGTCATATGCAGTGTTACTGCGATTCAGTGCGTAACCATTGATGTTCAATTAATCACTGCTAAATGCACAATATATAAACCATAGAATCTGCTCTGCAACACTTCCTGTAATATGCAGTTATACCTCTCAGTCATGTGCTTATCCAGGGCGTGGAAATATCCAGACCTACCTTGATCTTAAACTCTTTTGAGATTAATTAATTAGTTACCATTATGGACCCTACCCCCACCCCCCTCTATGTAATATCTCATCTGGGTGGTACTATAGTATGCTGTCTACCACGGTATCAAACACTATAGCATGCGGTCTACCTCATTTACTACTATAGTATGCGGTCTACAAGGGTTATCTAACACTATAGCATACAATCTACCTTATTTACAAAATATTTATATATCTAAATATCAGGAAGATTAAAATAAACACTAACCTAACCTAACCTAACCTAACCTAACCTAACCTAACACTACACCTTTGGTAGATCGCAGGTGGGCGGCACGATAGGTGAGGTGAGGTCACAGTAGAATTCATACCGTGGTAGACCGCATACTATAGTAGCCAAATGGCTGCACGAATTCAATAAACTGTTTTCCATTTATTATTTTCATGTATGCAGTTGCTTTCGTCAATTTTCTGCCACAGTCGCCACCAACTCTGCCATGTCACCGAGATATCACCGCGTCAGTACCACTAGTACTTTCCCATCACTGTAATGCCTATCCTCCCATTAAGTGTAGTGCCCACCCTCCCACCCACTGCAGCGCTCACTTTCCCATTAACCTTAGTGCCCCACCTTACCATTCATTGTGCTGCCCACCCTCCCATCCATTATACTGCCTGCCAACCCATCGTTAACTGTCCCATCCAGTAGAACAAACCCCAGCAGTAGGATGGGTCGTGATGGGAGGTTAGGGTTGGGTAGATTAGGTTAGGCTGCTTTACGTCTGAAGAAGGATATTAAGACATCGTTCTTGACTAATCGTAAGACAAAGTTTGTCCAACTGCGTTTGTGCAAGCATCAAGCAGCTGCATCAACAGAGCTGAACAGTTTTCACACAGCTGACTCCTTTTCATCATCGTCTCTGCTCTGAACCGAGCGCATCGTTCGACAGACTTCACTTTAAATCCTAAACTTCATTTTTTAAGTCACCGCACCTCAAACATCTTACAGTCACGAAAAATAACTACTCATTCAGTACAGAAGTTTAGCATACGATATAAACATTTTAGACTAGAAATGTAAACAGTTTTGTATACATTATAAACAAAGCCTACAATGCAAAGAGTTCAGCCTGTAATATTAGCTAAGAGCTATATACATAGTGAGAGTGTGTATATTCTTAGAATTATCCTTAACTTGAAGAATGTGTTTAAACATTTTCCTGTTGGTGTATGTAGTTGCACGTTGATGCCTTAATGACCCTGGCAGTTAACAGACGTAGAGCCTAACTGCCCAATTAACCAACATAATCATCCCTGTAAGGGAGAGACAAGGTCAACACAGGGTCATCAATTTTACTAAAAGACACACAAATTCTTCCTAACCTCTGGGTACATCAGTCTAGTATCTGTCATTAGAATCATTATGTGAAAATGACGAGGCATTTCATACTCCTGATACCAAAGTGCCGCGCCCCTAGAAAAAATTAATAATAATAATAATAATAATAATAATAATAATAATAATAATAACAATAATGATAATAATATCGTAATGATAACAGAATGTGGATAGATTGGTCCTGGTCTCTCTGTCTGTCTCTCTCTCTCTCCCAACACAGTTGGAACAAGAGATTTCTGTGCCGTTCGCCCCGTGATGAGCTGCTGTTCCGGCTCGGACGTTGTTTGTTTTCCTTATGTTCTTACTGAGAGAAAAGTCTGACCCTCGCCTCCATCACGGGTTACTGACTACACGAGTACTTTATGTCAGGAGGAGGTCAGGTCTGAATAGGTGGTGTCGGCATAAAGTGGTTAGGCTGGGGTGGGATAAGTTAGGCTTGGGGGAGTGAGGATAGGTTTGGATAGGGTAGGTTAGGTTTGGGTAGGATATGTTAGGCTTGTGGAGGGCAGATTAGGTTTGGGTAGGCTAGGTTAGGATTGAAGGAGGAGAGGTTAGGTTTGGGTAGGATAGGTTAGGCTTGGAGAGGGTTGGGTGGGTTTAGATAGGATAAGTTAGGCTTGGGGAGGATTGGTTAGGCTTGGGGAAGGGTAGTGTAGGTTTGGGAAGGATAGGCTAGGCTTGGGGAGGAGAGGTTTAGGTTTGGGATGGTTGAGTTAGGCTTGGGTGGGATAGATTAGGTTTAGGAAGGATACGTTAGGGTTGTGTAGGATAAGTTAGGCTTGGGTTTCGGTTTGTTCTATAGTTATGTCTGGTTAGATCAGGCTGTACCAAGATGGAGAAGCATAGATTAGATTACGCAAAGCAATGTTCTCAACCCTAGACAACTATCGTCACGTAACTGCAATTTATGAAAAACAAAACCAAAAAGTATAAAAACTTTAGGGTTGATTCTATCTAATCAAGCTAATAGATATAAAGAAAATATAAATGGAAGTGGTTAATGTAAAAGAATGAAAAAATTCAATACTTGATATTAAATAAAAGATTACTCTTACCAACATAACACAAAAACTGTTCGTTATAAGGACAAAATTAGGGGCGTCCATTCTCCAGACTACAGGCTTCTTGCTGACAGACGGAGAGCTTCCCAGCATTGCCATGATCTGTGGGGCAATCATCGTATCATTTCATGTTATGTATCCCCCACATTATCACTATCCATGGGTCTATCGGACCCAAACGCCAAAAACACAAAGAAGGAACTGGAGCACAGAGTGACGCAACCGTTCCCTGCGATGTATGAACATGAACTGAAAGCAGAGGGACTCACGTACGTGGTCGTGCACATATGGGAACCCCTTAGAACAAACGAACTTCGAGAAGCGTCGGGCCTGACAAACCCAAGAAAGGTGATGTTTTAGGGCTAGACACTTCTCCTGGCAAGTTAAATTTGGACCAGACTGATGTCACTGAGGCTAAGGGACCCTACCCTAAGCGATGGAGCTCTTTGCAACAGTGACAGTCCAACGATATGATCGTTCCTCACCCACTTGCCTTCACGATGGTTCACATTGCCTCCAAATAAGCCGACAGAGCGAGCTAGACGGATCATACACTCCCGGAAAGAAAACGCAGCTATACAAACTAACAAAAAGCGATTCTCCTCCAAATAAAGAAAAAAGTGACTTAAACGACAAGCTAAAGTAAACCATTTTGGGTTTAGAAATGATGATAAAAAAGGTCGATTATATACGAGGTCAGGGATGCGACAGTTCCTCTGGCTTCTACCCTCGAGATCCCTCGGGAGCACCGCCGAGGCAAGTTCCCGAATTGGGCACTTTGCATAAACGATCGCAAAGTTAGCGACGCGGGAATGAAGGCATTGGCGCGCACCTTGGTTGGACGAGGGTTTAACACGCAAACACTGTCCACGTGTGCGAAGAACATGAGCCGAAGACTGTCCTCGTGTGCGAGGGATATGACGCAATGACTGTCCTCGTAGTGCCCTGAGGACGCAAGACATCTCGGTGTCCAGATCTCCTGAGGACGTGAGAGAATACCCCGAGATGCTGAGGATGTGATAGGGCATGAGTGGTCTGGTGTGCCTATGGATGTGACAAGCAGAACGTGTCTTGCTATGCTGTGGACGTGACACACAGAAGGTGTCCTGGTATGCTGTGGACATGACAAACAGAAAGTGTTCTGGTATTCTGTGGACATGACAGGCAGAAAGTGTCCTGGTATTCTGTGGATGTGACAAACAGAACGTGTCCTGGTATGCCGTGGACGTGACAATCAGAACATGTCCTGATATGCTGCGGACGAGACAAACAGAACGTGTCCTGGTAAGCTGTGGACGTGACAAACAGAACGTTTCTTGGTATGTCGTGGACGTGACAATCAGAACGTGTCCTAGTATGCTGCGGACGAGACAAACAGAACGTGTCCTGGTATGCCGTGGACGTGACAATCAGAACGTGTCCCAGTATGCTGCGGACGAGACAAACAGAACGTTTTCTGTGCTGCTAAGGACATATAAAACACATCCTCCTGCTGGGGAAAGGAGGAGGGAGCCCTGGACAACATCGTGTTTTGCTCACCTTGGTAGATTTTGGGGTCATGGGACTCGGGGCTGCGTGTGGAAAGTGGTGCTGGGTGTGGTGGCGAGGTCTCGTGTGAAGATTGTGTTACCGCGTATGTTAAAGGCTTGGGTTTTAACTTCACTATTGGGGTTTGATGTTGGGGCCTGACGTCTGGGTTTGGGTTCACTGCTGATTCTTATTATTTAAGGGGCTTTAGCTTTACTTTCTCGTGTCTTCACTATTTCGTATCTTCACTATTTCCTTCGTCTTTGCCTAACTGGGAAATGTACTTGGCTGAGCCTTAGAAAGATGTATTGGCTTGTCATAGGGCTCTTTCTGACGCTCTACCAAATTCACTTCTCAGACGGCCCTGCACAACTTAAAAGCAGGACTAAGGAATAGGCATAACACAAGCTAATTAAGGTGTTGGCATCATATGTTATGAGCAAGGCAGATTACGATGGCAAATTGCTTGACTAATTAAGTGACGGAGCAACGTTTGAGAAGAAACACATGTCGTTTACGTTAAGATATTAAATCATGGATTGAGAAACGTTCTAGTGTGGACGAGTAGGGAGGAGAAAAATACTTGAATATACAAGAGGAGCACGCCCAAACGCCAAGGATGAGATGACTTCCTAAAAATCACAAACCGGGTGTACCGATGTGACCAAACACATCTGGGATCAGTAACGCCCCACGCACAAGTTAGCCAAATGACTGAAGAAACCATCGTCTACATCACTCGGACCAGTTAGTTACTGAGGCTAACATGACAATTTCAACCAACGTGATTAGTGTACTAAACAACGAGGATTTTTAGAATGAGATGTCAAGTGCAGATGTAGAGGCTTTGTATACCAACGCACAAGTGGATGGTTTTTTTCGCAAGCAGTGAGAAGGGCGATGGAGTTTAGACGAGGAGGAATATTACCATTATCTAAGATGGACTGAGCGCAACTCTTGTTTCTTTATGTGTTCGCTTCGGCCCGTTCACGGTGACTCAGGAGTAACAATAGGCGACACAGAATGGTTGCCATGGGTTCGTCGCTCGTTTGCAATGACGACCTCATCGTCCATGGAAGAGCCAGAGGGAATGTCAACAAGATCACTGGCAGGGTTACCGCGTGGTACCGGTATGTCGATGAGGCGATAGTTGCGATCCAAAGGAGAACGGAGACAGAGGAGTTGCGTAATACAGTATGTGATCTTTCCCCGCTTGGGGAGAAAAAAACTGAAATCATCTCCCCTTCTGGCCCACTTCTTAGAGGTCGTGGGGAGGGAGAGGCAGGTTCAGCCTTCCCTCCAAACCTCCCTCCCTCCCTCCCTCCCTCCGCTCCTCCAGCAGTGTGAGGCTGGCCAGACACCACCCCCGTGGGGCGGTTAATGACGTACGCCAGTTGCCTCGTTGCAGGATGCGGCTCCAACACCGAATAGTGTGTGGGTGGGTACACGCCCGCATACCGTACGGCAATACACCACACTGTATGGGTACATATCGCACCCTATAACAAAGCCCACTGTGCCTGGGTCGGACGTCTGCTGCTCACGTTCATCACACGCTCTTGTTATAGCAGGACTTGTGACCTGTGTTGGCCCTTCCGCTGAACACTACAGACCAGAAGGTTCCCCTCCAAGTCATCCCTACTTCAGAAGAAAGTTACGTATTATCATCAGTGAGTTTCAGTAACTCTCCCTTAGGATATTTCTTTCGTCTGTGTGAGCAGTCTGTAACGCGAGGATAATAGTGTAACCTGTATTTCCTCAATTTATGTACTATGGCTTGCCTGAATGCTTGTCACACCACAGTCATTGATAACCTATTGGGAAATTTTGTATTACTGTGTAGAATAGTATTCAAACTGTGTTGTCAGCTTCCTTGATTGTCACACAGGCAGCCTTACCTGCCATGATTCACGTTTTGCAAACCAGCACTGCATATATGGACGTGGCGTCTACCAATTTATTGCTGCCGCTTAAAATTCTCTCCTTTCTCTTGCTCTGTAATGTCTGCTAATTATATTCCAATAGACGACATAGTTTAACCCTCTTGGGCAAGATGGTGCGACCCCCCGTTATCGAAAGCAAAAATAGTGGACTTAGAGGACTACAGCTCCATCAAGAAGGAGTTGACCACTTGTCTGGGACCTCCAACTAATAACACGTCTCCTGTGAAGAGAATGTTTATAGATGACGCTGCCGACGAATACGGTCTTCGGCGAGGGTACTCCCGACGGCCCTTCCCTCGCTTGCCGGGAGAGATCGAAGTCTTCTGCGTGTGGTGGGTCTTCCACTTTACCAGCTCTTTTTTTTTTTCACGCCGTGTTCCAGGAGGCGAAGGAACGAGTAGTCACCCCTCTTGCAGCTTCGTCATCTGGATTCCTTATGAGCTCTCGCTACAGCAAAACCTGTGTTCCTGCCAGCGATAACCATCACATTCAGGGCATCGAGTGAGTTACCGCTAGCTTGGAGAATCGAAGACGTTTGCTGACTCGACTCTAAGGGTGAGCTGTGACGACCCAGCGAGATACAGCGACATACCTCGTGCTGTCCTGCAGAGGACCTAACAGCCGTCGCCGGGCAGCATACAAAAGACAAGGGTAATATTTACGTTATTCTTTTACTGCTGCTATTAGCGTCTTTGCTCGAGCTTACATCACATATGATAGGAAACCAGCGAGAAATAGGAGAGGCAACACTCCACTTCATACACAAACGATCGCCGTAATGGTCGAATTGATGAGTCTATGTTTGTGTTCAGTCGTTTTCCATAATACAATAACGACTTTCTCATTTCCAGTGATCATTTGTTTATAGAATCACGACTTACTTTGTGTCTTACCCTCACATTAACCTATGATCTATAGCTGCACAGACCTGGCAGAACCGACAGTCTCCTTATGAGTTAGCAGTCTTGCTGCGAGTGTTGCTTTATCTTGTCGATGTTCCAGATCACAGAGAAAATGCTTCGAACCGCACACACGTGATGGTTCACGCTGATGGAACCCAGTACATCAGGGAAGGGACTCGGGAGAAGCCTTTAGCTTTCAGTGGGAGATGGTGTTGCTTAAGGGAACCTGACGCCTGGGTAGAACCGTGTCTGTTTGCGTATTTAGGGGCTCGGAGCAGGGACGTAGGAGGTGTGGTATCGCTGCTATGCTGTACAGTCTCTTTGTTAACATATATGTGTGCCGGGTAGCGTGCGATAGCCCCAGTACTGTGCTTGCTCTCTGAACCGTCTCTTTGTCCACACTTGTCTGCGGAGCAGGAAAAGACACTGCTTGTGTAGCAGTACTTGCTATCTGCATCCCTTTCTTAGTTTTCAGTTTCAGTTTCAGTACTTTATTCCTTGACAGAGGACTCGGGATCCTAGTGCTGTCACTAGGTACCCCTGTACAATAATACCAGAAGCATCTGGCAATATAACAAAGGAGCTTACTAAAGCCTAAGGAAGTTAGGATATTCCTATTTTTATACGTTCGTGTGTTAATATCTGTTGGAAACATCCTAATTGCCTGCTGACAGCTTGAGGACGTTGGGGAAAGCATGGATGGTTATACGTATAGGCGGATCCGCATCCCACCTGACGAGGCCAAAGATTCTAACACACTCTCTCCAGCAGCTGAAGTATTGCTTCCTGTATTTTTTGTATTGAATCAATACGATACAGAATAACTTAATGATATAAATACCTATAGAGCCAGTCTGTAGAGTCTAATTAGAAAGTGAAGAACGACAGAAATTCTAGCAATGTTCTATACAAAATGTCTCTGTGACTGGCTATCAAGGCGGGCGTAGCTCCTTGAGCAAAAGGGCATATATGGCCCTTGAGTACGAGAATAGTCGACTCTTAAGCGCGTGGGTACGACCCCTGGAAAACGACCCTTGAGCACGAGGGTATTAGCAACCCCTGAGCATGACAATACGACCCTTGGGAATGGTGGTATCAGTCTTTGGACTTAATCCTTAAGAGTCAGGCCCAAGGCAAGGTCCAAAATGCCTAAGCCTCCGTACCGTCGGTCGTGCTAAAGGGCAGTACCGTCATGCTCTAGGGCTGTACCGTCATGCTCTAGGGCTGTACCGTCGTGCTCCTAAAGCGATTGGGTACTTCCCGTCCGCACGTCAGATAAATGCAAAGAATACAAACAAATACAAAGGACTGCAAGAGAGAAACAGGCCACTGGGTCCTTTTGAATCTGTTTCCAACAGGAGAGGAGATCGGAAACAGAAGTTGATGTGTTGAGAGAGTTGAAAATAAAATCATATAGACAGAGATAACGCTCTTGTTCAGACTCCCAACAAATCACTGTCCGTCTGGCAACACAGTGTTGACCAATCAGCACAAGGATTCTTCTATTGGTAGGCTAACTATACTGCCCTAACCAACGGCTGATGAGGCTTACCAATCAACAGACAGCTGCTGTTCCACGGGTCGAGACATCTGCCCAATCAGGAGGCTCATCCTGTTTAGTCGACCAGTCAGTCAATGGCGAAATTGCATGACTGGTTAATGACATTACCCAGCAGGGCATTATAACTACTTCTATGGAGTCTATGCTATGTAGCCGAAAGACCTGGGACTAGGAACCAGGGCTATTGCTATAGGGGTTACATAACTGCCAGGAAGTTCATGGTGGTTGCTGGGAAGGCTATGCTGTTGCTAGGAAAGCTTCAAGGTTGCTAGGAAGGATGTGATGTGCTAAGAACGCGATATTGGATGTTAGGAAGGCTATGCGTCGCTAGGAACACCATGCAGGTTGCTAGGAAGGCTATATGTTGCTAGGAACACCATGGAGGTTGCTAGGAAGGCTACATACTGTTACTAGAAACTCTATACTGGATGCTAGGGGGTTATGCAACGCTAGGAAAGTCATACTGAATGCCTACTAAGGCTTTACTTAACTAATAAGAACGCCTTACTAAGAAAGACTTTACTGTTGTCTGGGAAAGCTATGCTGCTCCCAAGAATGCTATGATAGATGCTGGGAGGGCAATGCCATCGCCAGGATCAAGTCATACGAGTAGCCACGGTGTCTGCATACTCCTGTTGGTAAACACATTCTCCTCGGACGTTTCACCGAGCGAAAACAGCTTCGTCGGCTTGACTCGTTTTCAGACTTTTGTATGGCCGGGGACAAAGAAAACGGAGTTATAGGCCCAAGTGGGAAGATTCGAACCAGTTCCGATTTAGCGTCCACGAAAGCTTCGGATAATGTCGTTTGAGTTCGGTATTTAAAAGGATTTCGACGAAGGCAGAGGATAGGAAAACATATATAAAGAGCCACAGAGAGCGAAATATGTATCTGTAAGTGCATCAGCTGTCATCTCTGTGTTAATGAAAAGTATGGTCTGTATAACGCTACCTCTGTGTTTATCTTTACGGCTAACGAACTTATTGCAGTACTTATTTTCTTTGTCTAATTAACGTCTTTCGCTGCAGTTACTTTAATGAATTGGTTATTGTTATAATCATTATTATTATTATCATTATTTTTATTATTATTATCATTATTATTATTATCATTATTATTATTATCATTATTATTATTATTATTACTATTATTATTATTATTATTATTATTAT
>JAYMFT010209524.1:0-11532 GCA_038088735.1 Panulirus argus | reverse complement strand
AACTGTTATGGCTGACTCGGTCGGAAGCTTTGGTGAGGAATGTGAAGGTGAGAGCCACGAGGTCTTGTGACTCTCTACGTTGACATAGGTCAAGTCTAGGAAGCTGGCGAGGCAGTGGGTGGCAGAGCAGACAAGGCAGTGGGTGGCAGAAGGCGCAAGGCAGTGGGTGGCAAGAAGAGGCCTTCATATCACCAAACTGTTGAGAGTTCTATGGAACCCACAGTGTCTTTGAAAATCCAGTCAAATACAAAACGCACCGTGAACAATTTCGTGAGCTGCAGGCGCGTCTGTCACGCATGGGCTACGTTTCGTGCTATGCAGACGTTCGTGGAAGAACATAGACCCAGAACAGTACCCAAAAAGAAGGCTGTTTTATGACGAAAGGACATTACGAGGGTTTAAAAAAAAAAAAAGAAAGATTTCTCTCCATAATTATTTGTTCCTCCATGCTTTGCTTGTTCGCGTGGGGAAAATCAATGATTCTGTAGGGAATGTGAAGCTCTACTCTCTCTCTCTCTCTCTCTCTCTCATTAAAGGGCAGAGCATTGGATCTAAATCCCCACACCCTCTACCCCCCCTTCTCCCCTAACCTCCCCCTTTACACCTCTGCCATTGTCACGTCAACTGCTGTTCATACCCATAAGGGCCACTGTTGTCCCTGCTATGACCACTCGCCATACATTAGATCCATCTGTTTAGACATCTTCACTACCTGCCGTTTTCACTACCTGCCATCTTCACTATCAGTAGAAAGTGACCTCTAACGTCTAGTTACCGCTACTTCTATTACTACAATTCCCATTATCACTCCTCAAACAACCATTCCCGAAGATCTCACCCCAAAACTACAATTTTATCGTCTCCTAACAATTGTTATCTATATCTGTCATCAACCTCATCGTATGTAATCTTCGCCTGTACTCTGATATCATAACATCTCCAGTAAGTATGCCATTTGCAGAGTAAAGCCCAGGTTTATATATATATATATATATATATATATATATATATTGTCTTTATTATCTTATTCATCTTTATTATCTAACGGGCAAAAATTAAGAGGCATATAAAGGAATGGTCACACAATCAGACTGGCTATCTTCTGTAATCCTTTGTATAATATCTGTCACCCTCTCTTCATGACTTAGAATATCATATTCTTGAGCTCATTTTGATTTTGTTTTAGAGGGTGAATTGGACAGGGTTGAGGAGGCTCTTGTAGGGGTTTATTGGAGGGTCTTTTGGAGTTTGGTTAGGAGGGAATCCTTTGCTTCAAAGAAAAGGAGACGTATTCGTATTTTTAGTACAGTAAACATGACCATGTCTTGGGGTCAGAGTTCGTAGGGCATCACATGTATTTTACAAATCATTCTTTATTTTCATCATTTTTAGTTAAAATAAAAATGTGTTCTAAATTGGATTATTGTCTTTTGACAACTGTGTTTTAGAACAGGGTGCTGATGGCTCTGCCAGTTATACTAAATTGATGTCTGTATCACTGAATTGATTGGTAGCCAAATCCTGAATAGATTCACAAAAAAGAAAAAAAAAAAAATTTATATTTCCAAAAGAGTAATACTGTAAGGAGAAGTATTTCTGGAACACGATCCGCCTCGCTTAATAGTACGAGAAAAATATTTATAATCTATAACATATAGATTCTATATTTTCTAATATTTCTAACAGCCATATATAGAATTTACCAAAAATATAAACATATATATATATATATATATATTAGCGTCATTTATCACCTTGTCCACCGTCTTGGGTAAGTAAAATGCTATATATGATGACAAACATTATCTAACATATACTCCCAATGATACATATAGGCGCTACCGGACTGCACCTGCACAAGGTTACTCCAAAGGAGTCCACATTCCCCTGCTAATATATGCAGAAAATCTGTCTTACGGAAGACTCATCAAAGGAGGTAAGCCAAATATGCTATAGTATGGCACCCAAAATAGGCAAAATTGCTAATTCTTATTCTCCTTATCCAATATTTTGGGCTAAAGAAGGGAACTTATGGACACTGCAGCAGAATATCGTGGTTGGCTGAGCCTGCATTATTGTTAACCACACAGTTTCCGAAGAGAAAACCCTTGACAATATAATGACACACCACACCTACACTTTGATTAATGAATTCTTGTGCCCAGAGATTGAAGTAATTCGGAGATATCTCTCTCTCTCTCTTTTATATATAAGCTAGGAACTTCTCTTCTTCAATGTTCAACACTGTTGCGAGACTCTAGAACAATTAAGATATTAGTTTCTACACTGTTCAGTGATTATGAACACCGCTTCTTGCACCTTGCAAAACGTGAAACATACGCTTATAGATGTGCAATATGTGTTTTTTTTGCACAATTGTCATTTGGGTGCATGAGGTCAAAGCGATCGAGAGACGGGTGGCTGGTCAGACAGCTAGTTCATATATATTAGCCTTAAATCTAGATGTAGTTAGATAATGTCAAGGGCCTGTGGCCCTGTCGAGCTGGGTCAGTGTTCTGTCAGACTCTGTCAATGATACATCTTAATTATATATCAACATCTAATAAGTTTTACAGAACCCCTTTTCTTGCCATGCTCCATTACTCATAAACTGCACATGCAGGGTCATAGTCATCTAATGCAGGATAGCAATGATTTTGCATGACTCTAATCTAAATTGCATGTCTCTAATTCAATGGAAGTTCCTATGGCCGAGCTAGTTTGCGTTAAGATTATTGCTACTTCTCCATCTTGGTCGAGATCACTTATACAAAGGCCTCTGAAAAACAGCAACAGACCACCGGGGGTAAAAGTTAGAAGGTATTTAGAAAAATTGATTTACGCAAATTTTTCAACGCTGCTGGGCCCCCCTCCCCTTGCTGTGCTGTCAGTAGATGTAAATATGAACACTGTTGGCCATCATTGAACCCCACTGTCAGATTATGGTTGACGGGGATGTCATCAGCTGTCCGAAGCCATCAATCATCTATGTTTCTAGCTTCTATGCATCTTTCCATCCGCTTGTTGGACAAATGTCACACCACTTTGTCGAAATTGGGGTATATCTGGTGGTCAGGAAGTAGCATGGCCTCAGGCGCGTTACATTATGACCTGTTTATCATTGCTTATTCGATAGTTACCAGCGATTAGCGGCGGAATAGATGGGAAGGGGCAATACATTTGTGCTATTTGAAATGTAGTAGCTTTATGTGTTATCTGTATATTTGGAGATTGCTGACATATCAAATATCAGAAATGACTTAAGATTATTCATGTCTAACCTTCAGCAAATTGCTGTGTCATTTAATAACTAGGTATTACTAGAGAGTCTCTCGTGATTCCTAGATGTCATTCATATCTATACCAAATAAAATTTCAGCTTCTATGTATGCCACTGTTTGAGAAATAAAGATTCTCTTTCGTTTCAGATCTTAAGAAGTAGGGCTAGATTCAGTCTTAGTACATTGGTTATTTTTCAAGGGACATTTGTATTTTCTGTTTCTAAATCTACATCTAATTCCTTCTAATATCTCCTGCGTGACTAGGAAAACAGAATGGAATTTTTTGTCTAAAAATGAAGTTCAGAGTGGCAGATGATTGTGGCTGTTATCAATCAGATGTGTTCTCACTGCCTGAACAGACCATCAGATCCTAAATCAAGGTCTTACAAGCAGGAATTGAGGGACCCCAATCCTATTTGATGAATCTATTCCAACACTGACATTCTTAGAGTTCCTATTTGAAAAAAGTCTGTTTCAACATTAATGAAATATAGTCACATTTAATATTGGAAGAATCTGTTTGAACATTCAGTAATATATTTAGATTTCCTATCTGCTAATTCTGATATAGCAATAATTATATATATTCAGATCTCCTATTTAATGAATTTATTTCAGCATTAATTAGATATATTTAGATTCACTATTTGGAGTACCTATTTCAACAATAAGTAATATCTCTAGATTTCCTATTTGATGATTTTGTTTCAGCATTTATGAAATATATTCACATATCCTATTAAGTGAATCCCTTTCAACATTAAGTAATACACTTAGATTTTTCATTCCATAAATATTTTTCAGAATTGGTGAAATGTATTTAGATTTCCTATTTGATAAATCTGTTTCAACATATATGAAACATATTCAGATTTCCTATTAGGTGAGTCTATTTCAACGGTAAGTAATATATTTAGATTTCTCGTTTCATAAACCTTTTTCAGAATGGATGAAATGTATTTAGATTTCTTATTTGATAAATCTGTTTCATCATATATGAAACACATTCAGATTTCCTATTAGGTGGGTCTATTTCAACTGTAAGTAATATTTTAGATTTCTCTTTTCATAAACCTTTTTCAGAACTGATGAAATGCGTATAGATTTCCTATTTGATGAATCTAATTTAATTTCAAGACTTCTTTATATGAATGTGTAACAAAGTCTTGTGATAGAAGGAACTTATAAAGCCGACATTGAGATGAAACGAAGGGCAGTTGAAAGAAGAAAGAAATGTGAAAGAAACGGCAGAAAATCCTTTAGCTTCAAGACAGACAGACCTCTTGCATAGATCATCCCCATGCAAATTTAGCCTTTTTAGTGAACTCATTAAATCGCTAATTTGGCTAGAGAACCGCTGTATAACAAGAACTCGTTCACTATGCCAAGTTATAGAGAACACAAGCGTTGGTTTTCGGGCTGAGCTTCTGAAGGCAATGCAAAGGAATAATGAACGGGTATGTTGTATATGTAGTTCCTTGTGACATACTGTTTTTTTACTTGATGTGGGGCAGATCTATATATGATAGTAGGCTGTAGGGAAAGTACCTTAGAACCTACATAATACATCAGTGGAAAGCTAGACACAGATGCTATTGTAGCCCCTACACAATACACTAGTTGTTGGCCAGAGGGAGGGTACTGTAGCCCCTGACAATACATCAGTCGTAGGCTCGAGTGAGGCCTACTGTATTCAGTATAACACCGGTGACAGGGTAATGTATAAACTACACACTACAATAATGGTTGATACAGTGAGCCTATTGTATTTCCTACGTAATACAGCAGTGGTGGAATGAAAGGAGGTGGGGTGTGGGATATTGTAGCCAAGTCCTGAGACTAAGAGCATAATATTCAGTGGGGAAATATTATCTGAATGCTACTTTGTTTATCGGAAAATACATTGAGAAGGTGTTTTCATGACATATCAGTGCTAGAAAGCTTGAAATGGCCCCGCTTCTGAGACAATAAATGGCTCGTAGGCCAGTTAATTGTGCAAAGCCTTTTTATTGAAAGACACGTCTAGAATTAGATGCCTTGGGATAATCGTTAAAAAAAAAAGGCGACCATGTTAGTTCTTCAGGTCATACATCTTTCCAAACCATTAATCTAAACAAAGAACACAGACACCTTTCAATACAGGTCAACAGAAATTCTCCGAACGCTTATATGTGGTGATTTACATATATACATATATACATTTATGTCTCGTGAGTCATTTGATAAGAATCTAATACAATTTGATCGTGAAATGATGTTTAATAACTTGGGATGCCTTTTTTTTTTTGTTTTTGTACAAGGTGTACCGCCTAAGGTATCGACGTAAACACAGTGTTGCCCGCCCGACGTATATTTTCGAGGGAACGTCAACAGACATATAAAAACTTAGCAGCCCCTCATGTACATATATAAAAGCACATATAACTGTCCTTTCCACACGTTCCTGTCAGGTAATATAAGTCTCTAAATATCTTAAGTACAATGGGTTTTAAATACGACGGAAAATTCATTGAAATAATTATGAGAGGAATTCCATGCAACTTAGAAAAGATATGCTACGCTTTGGATACACATTAACTATACTTGGCTATACAGACTGTATAGTCATCGCTCTGTGGCATACTACAAACACAGAGGTGTATAGTCTACTTACGGATTTCGTAGATCTATTTTCTTTTGACGTAGCTGTCCATACACACATAGATACGTACACATGTATAGATGTAGGTACATATATGCATACATACATATATACATACACACAGGCGATTGATATGACCAGTTTTGTAATCAAATCTATCAATATACTACTACTACTATTACTACGACTACTACTACTACTACTACTACGACCACTTACCACGCATCCACAACCCATGCCTAGCGTGTTAAAGTTAAGCGTGAACTTCCATACTTATAAAAGTGCATATTACTTTTATCACTTTACACACTCAGTCGATTCCTTCGAGTGAAGCTAAAGTCTCACAAATGTACTTAAGAAAAACCTATTGTAATGGCTTCTGAGTTAAAAATAATGAGAGGTAGTAGGAATACAGTAAATGCTGACCATTGTACAGGGTACAGTGCGAATGTCGTAGGGTTATAAGTGCAAATTTCATAAAGGAACACTGCGTAATATATTCAGGTGAATACCAGTTAGCTGAATCTGTGTCAGTAGATGGGGAAATTGGATATTTTCTTATGTTTTGGAATCTTGGTAAAGGTGATTTCACAGACGAGAGTGAAGTAGTGAAGAGAAAGTAGCAACTTGTACATGAGCTAAGAGAAGCTAAAAGAAGGAACCAAAGTTTATGTTTTTTCTTTTTCATAAGGCGTGCACAAAGGCATTAGAAGCAAGGAAGACTGGTATTAATCTAACGCCGATCGAATTAGAAAGAGTCAAAGTAATGATTATGACGTTGTTATGGTCTGCTGCTTCGCCTGGATCCAAAGAATACAGAATGGTTGAGCCGCAGAGGTTCATATACGGGCCATGATCCGGAGAGGAGGTCTGAGGAAGGCGTAACAAAGACGCGTATGATTATTCATAGATGAAGGAGGACACAATGGTCAGCTTAGCCAAATTGAGGGTGGGGGTTCAGATTGATTTGAACTGAAAGTGATGCAGCTCCTAAAGAAATAATTTTCATGAGTAATAAACTTTATTGAACAATTTCTATATGGTTAATGAAGTACAAGAAATTGCATTATGACAGACAATAAGATGAAAAAAACTTCCTTAGAACAGTGTTTAGTGTGTATTACGTATGCAATGAGGGCTGCAGGAGCCTATACATACGTGTGTTTCGAAAGGCTCAGAAATGGGGCTTCAGATATGGTTCGAAAGGCTCAGAACAGAGGCTATAAGTATGTTCGAAGGGCTCAGAAATGGGGCTTCAGATATGGTTCGATAGGCTCAGAACTGAAGCTATAGGTATGGTTCAAGGCTCAGAATTGGGGCTTCAGATATGGTTTGAAAGGCTCAGAACTAAGGCTATAGATATGGTTCGAAGGGTTCAGAAACTGTGGCTATTGAGTCTGCTTCGAAAGGTTCAGAACTGGCGTTATAAGTCCGCGTTCATAACTGGATCCAGTCTGGAACACAGAAAATGAAGTTGAAGTGTTTATGTGCATCTATAAATAACCGGGTTTGGTCGACTGGAGTAAATGGACTGGAAATAATGAGGAGCAGCAGTTAAGGTCTGGGAGAGTGTGGACGAGTGGAGGAAGGTGGTGGGTGACTGGCTGGCAGTCCGCCAGTCAACAGTTAGGTGTGAGGAAAGGAGCAGGGCAGCGGCAGGGAGGGGGAGCACGGCAGCAAGGTCCTTGGATGAAGGCGGGCGAGTGTTGTGTAAGACACTGAGAACGACACTGATGGAAGCAGGGATAGAGTTGCTGGATGGACTCCCCTCTCTCTCTCTCTCTCTCTCTCTCGCTCTTTTCTCTCTCCCCCTCCCTCCCCCCTCTCTCTCTCTCTCTCTCTCTCTCTCTTTCTCTGCTCTAGTCACCAAAAGAATTTTCCTTCTTCCATCAAAGCTGTGAAATTCTGACCATGACTTTTCTCATTCCTTGAATCTACGAGAAACAAAGAGATGCCATTTTCTCTACACTGGTTCAGAGATCACTATCCTAAAACCCAGTCCAAAACTAGAAGACCAGTTTTCAGTTCGTTTTTCTTCTCTTCCAAACTTCTCCCCTTCCTTCAAGCTCTTTCTCTTCTCTCTTCTCTCTTCCTTTCTCTCTGCTGCGTCTCCTCCATGACCGCACCTCGAGCCAGGCAGACGTCTTCCCAGTGACGGCCGGCCGGTCGCCGCTCCCACCCGAACGCCATTTGGTTTCAAGCAACAGAACGAGTCGGCGACCCACTGCATTCTGCCTCCTAGAACCAGTTTGTGCGCTTGACCCGAGCACGCGGTGGGAGGAAGACGCAACGGTATAAAGGCTCTGGTGCTGGGAGAATGAGAGAGAAAATGAGAGAGAGAATGAGAGAGAGAGAGAGAGAGAGAGAGAGAGAGAGAGAGAGAGATGGTGTCACTGTCGATGATTTTCAACCCTCCTCAAAGGAAAGATAACGGCAGACCGAGGAACGAAAAAATTCTTCGTTCCTTTCCGTCGTCGCGAGTCAGGGGGTCACCAACACTTCCACGGGAACCTGCGGCTGTACCTTCCACCAGCCAGGGTAGCCAGCCTTACCGAGGCCCCGCAGGAGTACGAGGAATCTTCAGTGAGTCCTGTAAGATATTCACAGGGCCTTGAGGTCCTCACCGTGGATCCCTACAAAGATATCCTGGAGCCTCTAAGACTACTAGGGAGCTCTAGAAACACTATTTAAAGGGAACCCCTCCCCTCACAGAAACCTAAGGGCTGCCATGTAAAGTTTCACAAAGCCTACAACACGGGGTCTTGATGGAGCCCCATCGGACGCTGACGATGATCCTCTCGAAGTACGCGTCACTTCGTAGTCTTTAGTCTTGAGTTCGATCTCCGTCGAGAGCATGAGAGACAACAGAGGGAGAAAACGTCTCAAGGACAAAATGCAAGTCAAACAGTCACAGGAATGCAGTTGGAGAGACGAAGGAAAGCAAAAAGAAAATGAGGATGAGAAAGAACCAGTGGAAAAAAAAAGATAAAGAGATGGTGAAGGAAAGAGAAAATGTCATAGAAAAAGATAGAGATGAGGAAATACATAGATACTGAGCAAAAAACGAGGAAAAAATAGATGAGAAATGAATAAACGTAAGAAAAATAAAGAAAAAAAATTGTGAATATAACTCCAGTGATGTGAAATGGCTTGATATCATATTACATTATTCAGATATCTAAAAACACGACAATAAAATTACGCGTTTAACTGTGTAATCTGAAAGAATTCCATCTGCCCCAGCCTCACACACCGCAATTTTTGTGATTAAAGCTCAAGTTGTGGACACAGAATACTTTAAAGAGATGTCAAGGAAGTAGTAAACTCATGCTCTGAGTTACAGATAAGTAATGCGTTTTTGTCATCATGTGAGACATGACAGTGTGAAGAACTTTTCTTTTAACTCGAGGGAAAAGACAACCTGTTTCTCCCCGGCCAGAATTTCAGTGGTAACGGGGTTTCCCCGGCCTCCGTACTTGCTTCAGCTGAGCTTCAGTACTATAGCCCAGTGTGACCATCAGAACGGGTTTTCCCAGGTCGCTGAGCCTGCTATTTTTACATTTGGTAACTCGTAGGTATACGGAAAGTTGTAACTGCCTACCCTCGCCCATTCCTAGGTCCGCCGGGGATGAGTTCCAATTGAGTGATGTGAGGAACTCCCATTGTTTTCAGTGGATCGATTCCAGTCAGAGATACTGTCTCATGTATAATGATAATAACAGCAATAATAATATTGATTATAACAATAGTAACAAAATCATCTTTATCTGACCAGTTTGATCAATTATTGCTATCATTATCATTGTTATCATTGCTATTATTATTATTATTATTATTATTATCATTATCATAAGTATCATCATCATTGTAGTTAAACAATAATTCAAGTAACTGACTGCACCTTGAGTCTATTCCCTGGGACTTCTTATAACACAAAGAGCAATACATTTTGCCTGGGATGTTTCCTCGACTCCCGGTACCCGCCGTAACAGCGTCTTCAGTCCGGAAGGTCAAGTTTTCGAGTACTGACCCGTTACGGAGGGGAGTTCAGACAAGTTCTACCTTGGGCGGAGCTGGGCAAGCCACACGCGTCACTCGAAGTGGAGGCTCATTGGACGATCTGATCGCCATGTTGGAAGGAGACAGACAAATCATATGAAGAGCAGAACTTTTATATGAATATACACGCATGTCTTTTTCCCCTTTTTGCCTGTGGGGAAACTATGATCGTCGTGCAAACCCACCTTCAGATGTTGGCGGTCTCATATTTGGCCTCAGAACTTGCGGAAGCAGTTTTCACAAGCGGGAGGATCCTTAACCGACCCATGTGATCTTTGGCTGTAGTGGATAAACCATCCCCTCCAGATGGTGTGGACTCATGACGTTCTTCACCTGGGGTTCATTTACGGAGTCTCCTCACCCACCTGGCACGAGGAACATCGGGAGGTAATAGGGTGTCAAGGACTTCTCTCCCCTCACCAGGACTCTCCTCACCTCCAGTACCCCCAGGGCGAAGGAGGAACCCCACTCCCCCAGGGTTCACGAAAGGTGGCATTTCGAAGCTTCACATCGTCTCCATGAACAAACTCACGACTGAGCGAGAGCGACCGTGAGCAAACAGGCGGTGACTGTTTGAGTTGGTCATAAGGTACACGCTTAGCCTGAGGAGTTTCGTACACACGCAAGGTACGTATGATACCGTAGCGAGGGGGGAAATCGGTACACGTATGGTATTCGAGGGAGGACTGGGGTACGTGTATGGTACACGAGGAAACAGTGGGGTACGTGTATGGTACCGCTAGGCAGGTACGCTTTAATATCTTTCGTAAAACTGGGGTAAACAATGTAATCTAGATACTGAGTTGCCATGCTGGACGACCTGCTCTCAGTCCATAAACTGGATAATTTCTATTCATTTCTTGCTTTAGCTGCGACCTCTCGGCCTTTTTAGAAGGGCACTTGCCAGGGCCAAACTTGGTACATTCATTTTCTCGTATAGATCTGCCGGGCTGAATCTACGCAGAGAAAAGTGCACAAGCGAGTGGACATCTGAGGCTAGTTTGAAACAACACACTTGAACTCTGTGATTCAGAGAGAGAGAGAGAGAGAGAGAGAGAGAGAGCTAAGAGAGAGAGAGAGAGCTAAGAGAGAGAGAGAAAGAGCGAAGAGAGAGAGAGAGAGAGAGAGAGAGAGAGAGAGCAAAAAGAGAGAGAGATAATCCTAATTAGTTGTCAGAAAACCCACAGTCATCAACGTCTCAGACAGGGACCTCGAGAATACTTTGGCGACATCAAATCCAAGAAGAGAAACTGATAATCGATGTCAAGGACTTGCCCGAGGAAGAGCAAGGCATATGGGTATTTAAGCCCGTCATATCAAACCTAAAATGGTACAGAGGGTTTTTGTTGTATTTTTACAACTACAGAACATCTATCCTACAGGGGTTAAAAGGGAGTACTTTATCAGGAAAATAGTAAGGGTGAGAGAGATGTGTGGTAATAAAAAGAGTGTGGTTGAGAGAGCAGAAGAGGGGGTGTTGAAATGGTTTGGACACATGGAACGTATGAGTGAGGAAAGGTTGACAAAGAAGATATATGTTTCAGAGGTGGA
>JAYMFT010209523.1:0-24411 GCA_038088735.1 Panulirus argus | reverse complement strand
GATATATATATATATATATATATATATATATATATATATATATATATATATATATATATATATATGGTCTAGCTAGTGGTGGAGGCACACAAGCAGCTGGCTTTCGGAGAAAAACCAAAGAAATACTTATAGAAAAGGGAAAAGTGAACCAACACTGCGGCGTACGGCAAGGGGGTCAAGTTTGGAAGTTAGCCTGGGACAGTTTATAAGTCGGACCGCTTTCGACTCAACACTGTCAAGTAAAGAAACAGAGCTGGAACCACCCTAAGGACGAATGAATTTCTTTTAGTTTAACGATAGCACTGTAGCCTCGACCTGCTTGCCAAGTGGTCTGAAGGAGGAAATTGTTCTCACTTACCACATCACTGTAAAATCACTGCCATGTTTGATGTAATTAGGTCTCAGGCAGTGTGAGCTTAAACAGTATGGCTAGACCTTTCATTAATTTGGACTTTATGCTGTTCCAGACTTTACTTTTACCGGCTCTATCATATTTGCTTGCACCAAGCACACAAGTAATAAGCTCCAAGAATTGTATCAATCAATCACTCAATCAGCAAGCATTGAGCCTATTACACCACGACGAAGTACTGTATATGTCCACTCCACAGGGTACCCATTTGGTAGGCTTTCTTATCGTTGTCAATATTAAGCAGATGAAATTTGATACTGACCATTTTTATCCTTGCCACTAATTTTGATTGGAAGGAAAGATCACGACAGAGTGAGAACAGTAATTATAAATGGACATGTTCGTATTACAAATCTTAGCGAAATTTGGAAAAGTACAATACGTGCTCACTGAGATCGTTCTCTTTTTGTTCCCTCCTTACAAATTTCGCTTATCATTTGCTTGTAAGAATGACAGCATTGTATAATCATAATATATTAAACACTACTGGCTCTCTCTCCCCTAACTTTTCCACCGGAAGAGCTCGTCTCCCTCCAGCCCTCCCCCCACCTCCGTCTTTACCCCCTCACGCTCGAGACGCTTCGAATCCACACGAGCAGAGCTTCACTATACATGGAAATCAGAGTTTGCAACGTTAACTGTACCAGCCGGAACTGTGTGTAAGAGTACATTAGTACACTACTGGAGCATTTAGTACACTGCTGGTACAGTGGATCACAAAAGTATCGGTGTGCAATATGCGTGAAACATTTGGTACCACAGTACGAAAGTCACTGAAATATTAGTGTCTGGCGTACCACATGTTGGTAGCCCTGATGTCGGGAGGCGCCATATAACGGCAACTACCAATATTCCTTTGCTAACATATAGCATATGTTATGTTTATTTAAACAGACATTGTTCAAACAGAATGAGACGCTGGTAATTTATCATGGGAGACAGGCATATAGTGGGTAATGTGGTTCACTTTGGTGTTACGTATGCAGGCCTGTCTTCGTGCGCCTATAATGCTAGCATGTGATCAACGGCGTCATGTGCTTATTACCGTCACACACGACATCGACTCTTGTCATGCGACGATACACCAAACACCTCACGTGTCACGTTAATACACATTCCCTGTGAAATGCGATGTGGGATAATTATGTGTGATGGATGAACTGATTTGTGACTGGCCATCATTACAATATGATCCATTACACAAAATCATATACTCTGTTGCGCTATGGTAATATAATACTATATTTACAAAATATTCTGTCATATGTTCAGGGAAACAAAAGTAACACATGCTTCACATCTTTACTGATGTGTCAAGAACGAGTCTATCCTCCACCTGCTGCTATCACAGCATTCAGCCGTCTAGGAATGGATGCCACCAACTAATTGGTGAAGCGCTGTCCAGGAGGACGTCGGAGCTGTTCCCACGCCTCTAAAACGCCGACTACGACAGCAGCACGGGTCCGGGGTCGTTGCAGGTCTGGCATACGTCGCAGCATTGCTGCCCAGACGTGCGCTTTAGGGTTGAGGTCTGGGTGGATGTGGCCCCAGGGTGATGTGAGGATGCTGGCCGAACCGCTCGCTAACAGCCCGGCAAGTGTGGATTGGGCTGTTTCGTGAAGGAGGTAGAGAGGCTCATTTTCAGGGAACAGCCAATGCCTGAACCGAAGGCAGTAGACCCGCCTCCAGGATCTTAACAAACTGTTTTTGAGTTCCGTCTGAGTTGAACGTCTTTTCGTCACGAAAGACGACACGCTACCAAAACTCAGCAGACTTATCGGCATACTCGAGCGCATACTCCATCCTGTCCTCCATATTCCGTTTTTTAAGTTGGCCTACGACCTTTCAAACCCCCTCAGGTTGTGATGCCTACGCCGGATTTTTTCATTACTGCCCTATAGACCTAGGTCATTGCGTATGCTAACACCAGGCGTTTTTGGAGCATCGGCGATGGCATTACCTTTGGCCTAATAAACGCACACACACAAATAAGAAAACAGGTGGTTGATGGTTAGCGGTATTACATAATATTGTTTACGTCTTATCCACACTAGCACATCTTACCGTTATGCCTCTTGTAACCATATTTAATGACATAATCTCTCAACATTTTTCTGTCATGTCAATCACATAATTCACCTGGTCCTCATCGGGTGCCGACCCGCGATATGTCGTGTGTGCAGCACCAATGTCTAGTCGCCGTGTCCAACTTGCTGCTGTGTGGATAGCAAACTGCCGGGCGAAGTCACAGACGCTGTGGCGCGCTCCATGGAGGGCTGCTCCGAGTATTGCCTCTGAGGTTTCCATCACAACGGACAGAAGCATGATACTAGTGCCCGACGACGACTCTGTTCGGGTTCCGTGAACGACGTTCCGAAACATCGCCCCAGCGGTTCGCTCCTTCCGAACCAGCCACAGCCAGGCATACCAACCTCCCCACAACATCAGCACTTGTGTGAATGCTTTCGGCAGAAATCGGACCCCCTGAGCACCGATACTTTTGATCCGCTGTACATTAGTACACTGCCGGAACATTTAGCACACTGCTGGTATATTAGTAAACTAGAGGAACATTAGTACGCTACTCGAACATTTCTTACACCGCTGGCACATTGGCACACTGCAGGAACATTCAATACACTGATGGCACATTAGTACACATCTGGGACATTTAGTACACTGCTGGTACGTTAGTAAACTACTAGAGCATTTAGTACACTACTGGAACATTTAGTACACTCCTGGTCCATTAGTACACTACTGGAACATTTAGTGCACTACTGAAACATTTAGTACACACCTGGTCCATTAGTACACTACTGGAACATTTAGTACACTGCTGGTACGTTAATACCCTACTGGACATTTAGTACAATGCTGAAACATTTAGTACACTATGGTACATTAGTACACTGCTCATACGTTAGCACAATACTGGAACAATTAGTACACTACTCGAACATTTATTACACTACTGAAGCATCTAGTACACTCCTGGTCCATTAGTACAATACTAGAACATTCAGTACACTACTGAAACATTTAGTACACTCCTGATTCATTAGTACACTACTGGAACATTCAGTACACTGTTGGTACGTTAGTACCCTACTGGAACATTTAGTACACTACTGAAACATTTAGTACACTATTGGTACATTAGTATACTACTGGTACGTTAGAACAATACTGGAACATTTAGTACACTACTCGAACATTTAGCACACTACTGAAACATTTAGTACACTCCTGGTCCATTAGTACAATACTGGAACATTTAGTACGCTGCTGGTACATTAGTACGCTGCTGGTCCATTGGTACACTACTGGAACATTTAGTACATATATGGAACATTTAGTACATTGCTGGTCATCAGTACACTACCGGAACATTTAGTTCGTTGTGGGTACATTAGTACGCAACTGGAACATTTAGTGCACCTTGGTACATTTTGTACACTGCTATGACATTTAGTACATAGCTGGAGTATTTAGTACACCTTTGTGACATCTAGTACAGTGCTGGTACATCTAGTACACTGGTATATCTAATGCACAACTGGAGCATTTAGTAAACTTTTGGTGCATCTAATAATCTGCTGGTACGTTCAGTACACAGAAATAGCAATTAGTACACTACTGGTACATTCAGTACACTGCTGGTACATCTAGTGCACTACTAGTACTTTAGTACACTGATAGTGAATTAGTACAATACTAGAATATCTAGTACACTGCTGGTACATTTGCACACTATTGGTGCATTAGGACAGTACTGGAATATTTAGTACATCCTGGTATATTTAGTATACTGCTTGGACATTTAGTCCAGAGTTGGAGCATTAAGTACACTGATATAACATTTGATACACAGCTGGTACATTTAATACATTGCTGGTACGTTTACTACAATACTGGAGTATTTAGTACACTGCTGGTACATTTAGCACACTTTTGGTATATTTAGTACACAACTGGAACATGTAATACACTACAAGTTCACTCAGTACACTTCTGGTGCAATTAGTACACTTCTGGTACATTTAGTACACTGCTGGGACACTTATTACTCAGCTGGAACATTTAGTACACTGTTGATACATTTAGTACACTCGTGGAACGTTTAATACACCGCTGGTATTTTTACTACACAATTAGAACATTTAGTACACTCCTGGAGCATTTAGTACACTTCTGGTACTTTTGTACATTTTTGTTACATTTAGTACACAGCTGGAACATTTACTACACTACTGGTACATTCAGTACAATTCTGCTACATTTAGTACACTGCTGAAACATTTTGTACATTTGTGCATTTGGTACACAGTTAAGACATATATTAATCAGCTGGAACATATAGTACACTGCTGGTATATTAGTACACTGCTGATACATTAGTACATTACTGGAACATTTACTACACTGATAGTACATTAGTACAGTACTGGAACATTTTGTACACATTTGGAACATTTAGTACACTGCTGGTACATTAGTATACTGCTGGAACGTTTAATACACTGCTGAAAAAATTTAGTGCACTGTTGGTATATTAGTACACGACTGTTGCATTTAGTACATATCTGGAACATTTAGTACATTGCTGGTGCATTAGTACAATACCGGAGCATTTAGAACACTATTGGAACATTTATTACACATCTGGAACATTTTGTACGCTGCTGGTAAATTAGAGCTCCACCGGAACCATTAACACACTGCTGGTGCATTAGTACACTGCAGGAACATTTAGTACACTACTGAAACATTTAGTACACTTCGTGTACATTACACACTATTAGAAGATTTAGTATGCTGCTGGTAAATTACAACAGTACCGAAACAATTAGTACACTGCTGGTACATTAGTACTTTGCTGGTACATTATTACACAACCTGAACATTTAATACACCTTTTGTACATTCATCATACGGCTACTGGAATATCTAGTATACAGTTGGCACATTTAGTATACAATGTGATATTTAGAACACTGGTGGTACATCTAGTATTCTGGTATGTTTAGTGCACTTGTGGTACATTTGATACTCTGCTGGTACATTCAGAACACAGTAAGAACATTTAGTACACTGCTGCTTCATTAGTACGCTACTAGAATATTTAGTACACTGCTGGTATATCTGCACACTACTGGAACATTTAGCTTGTTGCTGGTATTTTAGCACATTGCTGGTATATTAGTACACTACTGGAACATTTAGTACACCCTGGTACATTTAATATACTGCTAGGACATTCAATACACACCTGGAACTTTCAGTACAATGCTGGTGCATCTAGTACACTGCTGGTACATTTAGTACACAGCTGGTACATTTTGTACATTCCTGGTACATTTATAACATAATTGGAACATTTAGTACACTACTTAAGCATTTTGCTCACTGCTGGTACATTTAGTACACTTTTGGTACAATCAGTACACAGCTGAAACATGAAATACACTTCTGGTACATTTAGTACACTTTTGGTACATTTAGTACACTTCTGGTGTATTAGTACACTACTGGAACATTTAGTACATAACTGAAACATGTAATACACTTCTGGTACATTAGTAACTGCTGTAACATTTTGTACTCAGCTGGAATATTTAGTACACTGTTGGTACATTTAGCACACTGCTGGTACATTTGCTACACGATTGAAACATTTAGTACACTGCTGGTACATTAGTACACTGCTGGAAAATTTAGTACACTACTGGAACATTTAGTGCACTGTTGTACATTTACGACACAATTGGAACATTTAGTACACTACTGGAGAATTTAGTACACTGCTAGTACTTTTTGTACAATTTTGGCACATTTAGTACACAGCTGGAACATTTGATACACTTCTGGTATATTTAGTTCACCTCTGATACATTTAACACACTGCTGAAACATTTAGTACTCAGCTGGAACATTTAGTACACTGTTGATACATTTAGTACAATGGTAGTACATTTAGCTTACAGTTTGAACTTTTAGAGCACACTTGGAACATATAGTACTAAGCTGGAACATGTAGTACACTGGTGGTACATTCAGTACACTGCTGGTACATTTATTACAGTACTGGATCATTTAATACATTACTCCTACATTATAACACTACTGGAACATTTAGAACACTGCTAGTACATTAGTACACTACTGGAACATTTGGTACACATCTGGAACATTTAGTGCACTGCTGATACATTAGAACACTACCGGAATATTTTGTTACATTAGTACACTTCTGGAACATTTAGTAAACTGCTGGTACATTAATACACGAAAGGAACATTTAATACACCTTGGTACATTTAGTATACAGCTATGACATTTAGTATACAGAAGGAGTATTTACTACACAGCTGGAACATTTGGTACACATCTGTGACATTTAGTACACTGCTGGTACATCTAGTACAATGGCATTTTTAGTGCACAGTTGGAGCATTTAGCACACTTTTTGCACATTTAATACACTGCTGGTACATCTAGTACACTGCTAGTCCTTTAGTAAACTGCTAGTGAATTACTACAGTGCTGAATATTTAGTACACTGTTGTTACATTTGTACACTACTGGAACATTTTGTATGCTGCTGGTAATTGATAAACTGCTGGTACATTAGTACAGTACTGGAATATTTAGTACACCCTGGTTCATTTAGTATACTGCTAAGACATTTATACACAGTTCGAGCATTTCGTACAATGCTGGAACATTTCATACACTGCTGGTGCATTTACTACACAATTTGATCATTCATTACACTAATGAAGCATTTAGTACACTGCTGGTACATTAGTACACTGCTGCTACAGTATTACACTGCTGGAGCTTCTAGTACACTGCTGGTACATTAGTATGCTGCTGGAACGTTTAGTACACTTTTGTAACATTTAGTACACTGTTGGTACATTTGTACACTACTGGAACATTCATTTCATACCTAGAGCACTTAGTACACTGATGGTATATTAGCACACTGCTGGTACATTAGTACACTAATGGAACATTTAATACATTGATGGTACATTAGTATATTACTGGAATTTTTATTACATATGTGGAACACTTAGTACACTGCTGGTACATCAGCACACTTCTGGTACATTAGTGCAATAATAAAACATTTAGCACACTGCTGGTACATTATTACATTGTTTAACGTTTAGTACACTGCTGGAAAATTTAGTACACTGCCGATTCATTAGTACACGACTGTTGCATTTAGTACATATCTGGAACATTTAGTACACTGCTGGTACATGAGTACACTGCAGAAACATTTAGTATAATACTGAAATATTTGGTACACTGCTGGTGCATTAGTACACTACTGGAACATTTAGTACACTGCTGGGACATTTAATACACTGCTGGTACATTAGTATACTACTGGAACATTCTGTACATTACTGGAATATTTAGTTAACTGGTGGAATATTAGTACACTGCTGGTACCATAGTACACTACTGGAACATTTACTACACTGCTGGTACATTAATACACCACCGGAACATCTAATACACCTTGACACATTTATTATACTGCTGTGAAATTTAGTGCACAGCTGGAGTATATAGTAAACAGTTGGCACATTTAGTACACAATGTGATAGCTAGTACACTGCTGGTACATCTAGCATTCTGGTATATTTAGAGCGCAGCTGGTGCATTTATTACACTTGTATTACATTTAATACACTGCTGGTACATCTAGTACACTGCTAGCACTTTAGTACACTGGTGGTGATTTACTACACTCCAAGAATATTTAGTACACTGCTGGTACATTTGTATATTACTGGAACATTTAGCTTTTTGGTGGTACTTTAGAACACTGCTGGTATATTAGTACACTACTGGAATATTTAGTACATCCTGGTACATTTAATATACTGCTAGGACATTTAGTACACATGTTGAGCATTTAGTACACTGTTGGAACATTCAATACAGTGCTGGTACATTCAGTATACTACTATGACATTTAATACACAGCTGGAAAATTCAGTACACTGCTGGTACATCTAGTACACAACTGGTACAGTCTATACATTGCTGGTACATTTACTACACATTGGAGGATTTATGACGCTACTGGAGCATTTAGTACACTGCTGGTACATTTAGGACACTTTTGGGATATTTAGTGCACAACTGGAACATGTAATAGACTAGAAGTACGTTTAGTACACTTCTGGTACATTTAGTAAAATTCTTGTACTTTTAGTACAGTGCTAGGATATTTTTTACTCAGCTGGTACATTTAGTACACTGTTGGTACATTTAGTACACTCGTGGAACATTTACTACACCGCTGGTATATTTGCTACACAGCTGGAACATTTAGTACACTGCTGGAGCATTTAGTACACTTCTGGTACTTTTTGTACACTTTTGGTAAATGCAGTACACAGCTGGAACATTTAATCCACCACTCGTATATCTAGTACATTTCTGATACATTTTGTACACTACTGGAGTAATTAGTACTCAGCTGGAACACTTAGTACAATGTTGGTACATTTAGTACACTGGATGTACATTCAGTGCACAGTTGGAACATATAGTGCGCTGCTGGAACATGTATTACTCAGCTGAAACATGTAGTACACTACTGGTACATTCAGTACACTGCTAGTACATTTAATACAGCACTGGATCATTTAGTACACTGCTGGTACATTAGTACACTGCTGGAACGTTTAGTACACTTCTGGGACATTTAGTACAATGTTGTTACATTTGTACAGTACTGGAACATTTATTACATATCCGGAACACTTAGTACACTGCTGGTACATTAGTACACTGCTGGAACATTTAGTACGCTGATGGTACATTAATACACTACTGGAACATTTAGTACACTGCTGGTACATTAGAGCACTACCGGAATATTTAGTACACCGCTGGTACATTAGTATACTGCTGAAACGTTTACTACGCTGCTAGAAAATTTAGTACACTGCTGGTACATTAGTACATGACTGTTGCATTTGTACATTTGTATGCTGCTGGAACGTTTATACACTGCTGGAGCATTTAGTTCACTGCTGGTACATTAGTACACTACTGGAGCATTAGAACACTACTGGAACATTTAGTACACATCTGGAACATTTTGTACGCTGCTATTAAATTAGAACACTACCGGAACTATTAATACACTGCTGGTGCATTAATACACTGCAGGAACAATTAATACACTACTGAAACATTTAGTGCACTATTCGAAGATTTAGTATGCTGCAGGTAAATAAGTACACTGCTGGTACATTAGTACACTACTGGAACATTTAGTACACCCTGGTACATTTAGTATACTGCTAGGATATTTAGTACAGAGTTGGAGCATTTTGTGCACTGCTGGAACATTTAATACAGTGCTGGTACTTTTAGTATAATACTAGGACATTTAATACACAGCTGAAACATTTAGTACACTTCTGGTACGTCTAGTACTTAGCTGGTACATCTAATATATTGCTGGTACATTTACTACACAAGTGGAATATTCAGTTCACCACTGGAGCATTTAGTACACTGCTGGTACATTTAGAACACTTTTGGTACACTTAGTACACAACTGGAATGTTGAATACACTGCTAGTGCATTTATTACACTGCTAGAGTATTAAGTACACTGTTCGTACATCTAGTACACTGCTAGGACATTTAGATTCAGCTGGAACATTTAGTACACTGTTGGTGCATTTAATACACTTGTAGAACAATTAATACACCGCTGGCACACTTACTAGACAACTGGAACATTTAGTACAGTACTGGTACTTTTTGTACACTTTTGGTACATTTAGTACACAGCTGGTACATTTAGTACAGTACTTGAACTGCTACATTATTACACTACTGGAAAACCTAGCACACTGCTGGAACGTTTAGTACAATTCTAGAACATTTGGTACACTGCTTGTACATTAGCACACTGCTGGAACGTTTAGTACACTTCTGTTAAATTTAGTACACTGCTGGTACATTAGTACACGACTGTTGCATTTAGTACATATCTGGAAGAATTAGTGCACTGCTGGTACATTTTACAATGCTGGAACATTTAGTACACTGCTGGAACATTTAGAACACTAGTGGAGCATTTTCTACACTGCTGGTATTTTTTTTACACTTTTGGTATATTCAATACACAGCCGAAACATTTAATACAACACTGGTATATTTTGTACGCTTCTGATACGTCTAGTACACTGCTGAAACATTTAGTACTCATCTGGAATATTTAGTACACTGTTGGTATATTTAGTACACTGGTTGTACATTTATTATACAGTTGAAACATTTGGTGCACAGCTGGAACATATAATTCTCAGCTGGAACATGTAGTACACTACTGGTATATTCAGTACACTGCTGTTACATTCAGTACAGTACTGGAGCATTTAGTACACTGCTGTCACAATATGACACTTCTGGAATATCTAGTACACTGCTGGTACATTAGTACACTGCTGGAACATATAGTACACTTCTGGAACATTTAGTACATTGTCGGTACATTTTTACACTACTGGAGCATTTAGTACATATTTGGAACTCTTAGTACACTTCTGGTACAGTAGCACACTGCTGGAACGTTTAGTACACTGCTATTACATTTTTACACTGTTGGAACATTTAGTAAACGGCTGGAACATTTAGTACACTGCTGATACATTAGTACACTGCTAGAACATTTAGTACACTACTGAAACATTTAGTACACTACTGGTACATTAGTACACTACTGGAACATTTAATACACTTTGTTACATTTAGTATACGGCTAGAACATTTAATACACAGCTAGAGTATCTAGTACACTGTTGGTACATCTAATACCCTAGTGGAACATCTTACACACCGCTGGTACATTTACTTCAGAATTGAAGCATTTAGTACACTACTGCTAGCACTTTAGTACGCTACTGGTGAATTAGTACAATACTGAAATATTTAGTACACTGCTGGTACATTCAATACACTACTGGAACATTTAATTCGCTGCTGGTACATTAGTACACTGTTGGTACATTAGTACACAACCGGAACATTTAATACACCTTTTTACATTTAGTATACTGCTATGACATTCAGTACACAGCTGTAGTATCTAGTGCACAGGTGGAATATTTAGTACACACATTTAGTACACTGCTGGTACTTCGAGTACACTGGTATATTAGAGCTCAGCTGGAGCACTTAGTACACTTTTGGTACTTTTTATACACTGCTAGTACATCCAGTACACAGTAAAACATTTAGTGCACTGCTGGTACATTCCGTACACTGCTGGTACATCTAATACACTGCTAGTACTTTAGTACACTGCTAGTATATTAGTACACTACTTGAATATTTAGTATACTGTTGGTAAATTTGGACACTCTTGGAACATTTAGTGTGCTGCTGGTACATAAGTACACTGCTGGTACATTAGTACTTTACTGGAACATTTAGTACTCCCTGGTACATTTAGTATACTGCTAAGACATTTAGTATACAGTTGGAGTATTTAGTGCACTTTTTGAACATTTAATACACTGCTGGTACATTTAGTATACTACTAGGACATTTAATACACAGCTGGAACATTTAGTACCCTGCTGGTACATCTAGTACACTGCTGGTATATCTAGTACACAACTGGTACATTCTGCACATTACTGGTACATACATAATTGGAACATTTCATACACTACTGGAATATTTAGTTCACTGCTGGTATATTTAGCACACGTTTGACACATCTAGTACACATCTGGAACACGTAACATACTTCTGGTATATTTAGTACACTTCTGGTACATTTAGACACTTTTGGTACATTCAGGGCACTGCTGGGACATTTTGTATTCAGCTGGAATATTTAGTACACTATTGGTACATTTCATACACTTGTGGAGCATTTATACACTGCTGGTACATTTACTACACAATTGAAACAATTAGTACACTACTGGTACATCAATACACTGCTGGAACATTTAGTACACTGATGGTACATTTACTATACAACTGGAACATTTAGTACACTACTGGAGCATTTAGTTCATTGCTGGTACATTTTGTACACTGGTATATTTAGTACACAGCTGGAACATTCAATCAACTTTTGGTATATTTAATACACTTTTGATACATTTTGTACACCTCTGAAACATTTAGTACTCAGCTAGAACATTTAGTACAGCGCTGGTACATTCATTACACTGCTTGTACATTTAGTACACTACTGGAGCATTTAGTACACTGCTGCTACATTATCACACTACTGGAACATCTAGTACATTGTTGGTACATTAGTACACTGTTGGAACGTTTAGTACACTGCTGGGACATTTAGTACACTTCTGGTACATTAGTACACTACTGGAACATTTAGTACTCAACTGGAAATTTAGTACACTGCTGGTACATTTTCATACTGATGGAACATTTAGTACACTGCTGGAACATGTAGTGCATTGCTGGTACATCAGTACACTAACGGAACATTTAGTAAACTACTGGAACATTTGGTACACTGCTGGTACATTAGTACATTGCTGGTACATTAGTACACTTCTGCAATATCTAGTACACTGCTGGTATATTAGTACACTACTGGAACATTTAGTACACATATGGAACATTTACTACACTGCTGGTACATTAGTACATTGGTCGTACATTAGTACACAACTGGAACATCTTATACACCTTGGTACATTTTGTATAATAATGAACCATTTAGTACACAGCTGTAATACCTACTACACTGTTGGTAATTTTAGTATACTAGTAGAACGTCTAATATACCGCTGGTACATTCACTACACAATTGAAACATTTAGTACACTGCTGCTAGCACTTTAGTATACTGCATATGAATTAGTACAATACTAGAATATTTAGTACACTGTTAGTACATTAGCACACTACTGGAACATTTAATACACCTTGGTACATTTAGTATACTGCTATGATATTTAGTACACAGCTGGAACATTTAGTACACATCTGTGACATCTAGTACACTGCTGGTACATTTAGTACACTGGTATATTTTGTGCACAGCTGGAGCATTTAGTACACTTTTGGTACATTAAATACATTGCTGGTATCTTCAGTACACAGTAAGAACATTTAGTACACTGTGGTACATTTTCTACACTGCAGGTACATTTAGTACACTGCAAGTACTTTAGTACACTGCTAGTAAATTAGTACACTACTACAATATTTAGTATACTGCTGGGACATTTGTACACTACTGGAACATTTTATGCACCCTGGTACATTTTGTATACTGCTAGGCCATTTAGTTCACAGTTAGAACCTTTTGTGCACTGCTGGGACATTTAGTACACTGCTGGTACACTTAATATACTACTAGGATATTTGATACACAGCTGGTACATATTGTACGCAGCTGGTACATTTATTTCATTGCTGGTGCATTTAGTACAAAGTTGGAACATTTAGCACACTGCTGGAGCATCCAGTGCACTGCTGGTACATTTAGCACACTGTTTGTACATTTAGTACTGAACTGGAACATGTAATACACAACTAGTACATTTAATACGCTTTTGGTACATTTAATACATTTTGGTACATTTAGTACACTGCTAGGACATTTTGTACTCAGCTGGAACATTCAGTACACTGTTGGTACATGTAGTACACTAATGGAACATTTGATAAACCGCTGGTACATTTTCTACACAATTGGAACATTTAGTACACTGCTGAAGCATTCAGTACTCGGCTGGAACATCTAGTACCCTTTTGGTACATTTAGTGCACTGGTTGTACATTTATTACACAGTTGGAACATTTAGTGCACTGCTGGAACATATAATACTCAACTGGAACATAAAGTACACTGCTAAAACATTTAGCACTCAGCTGGAATATTTAGTACACTGTTGGTACATTTAGCACACTACTGGAACATTTTGTACACCCTGGTACATTTGGTATACAGCTAGGCCATTTAGTACACAGTTAGAGCATTTTATACACTACTGTAACATCTAGTACACTGCTAGTACATTAGTACGTTAGCACACTACTGAAACAATTAGTACACCTGATGCATTTAGTACATTGCTGAAACATTTAGTACTCACCTGAAACATTTAGTACACTGCTGGTACATTAGTACACTGCTGGTACATTAGTCCACTACTGGAACATTTAGTACGCTACTGGTACATTGAACACACTTTTGGTACATTTAGTACACAGTTGGAGCATGTAATACACTTCTGGTACATTTAGTACATTTGTGGTACATCTAGTACACTTCTGGGTCATCTAGTACACTGCTGGGACATTTAGTATTCAACTGGTACATTTACTACGCTGTTTTTACATTTAGTAAACTACCGGAACATTTAATACACCGATTGTACATTTACTACACAATTGAAACATTTATACTACTGGCGCATTTAGTACACTGCTGGTACATTAGTACACTGCTGGAACATTTAGCACACTACTGGAACATTTAGGACACTGCTGGTACATTTATTACACAACTGGAACATTTAATACACTATTGGAGCATTTAGTACACTGCTGGTACCTTTTATACTCTTTTGGTATATTTAGTTCACAGCTGGAACTTGTATACACTTTTGGTACTTTAGTATACTTGTGATACATTTATTACACCACTGAAACATTTAGTACACTGCTGGTACATTAGTACACTGCTGGTACATTAGTCCACAACTGGAACATTTAGTACACTGCTGGAAAATTAGTACACTACTGGAACATTTAGTACACATCTGGAACATTTTGTAATAGATTTAGTACACTGCTGAATCATTTAGTTCTCAGCTGGAACATTTAGTACACTGCTGGTACATTTGTACACTACTGGAACATCCAGTATGCTGCCGGTACATTAGTCCACTGCTGGTACATTTAGCACTCTTTTTGTACATTTATTACAAAGCTGGAACATGTAATACACTTCTGGTACATTTAGTACTCCTGTGGTACAATTAGTATACAAATGGAACATTTGATACACTTCTGGTTCATTTAGTACACTGCTAGGACATTTAGTAATCAGCTGGAACATTTAGTACGCCGTTGGTACATTAGTACACTACTGGAGAATTTAATACACTGCTGGTACACATAGTACATAATTGAAACATTTAGTACACTACCGGAGCATTTAGTACACTGCTGGTATATTAGTAAACTGCTGGAACATTTAGTACACTACTAGAGCATTTCGTACACTGTTGGTACATTTAGCACACTTTTGGAACATTTAATATACAGCTGGAACATATAATACACTTCTGGCACGTTTAGCACACTTCTGGTACATTTAGTACACTTCTGGTACATTTAGTACACAGCTGGCATTTAGTATTCAGCTCGAACATTTAGTACACTGTTGGTATATTTAGTACACTACTGGAACATTTACTACATCTCTGGTACATTTACTACACAAGTGAAACATTTAGTACACTACTGGAGCATTTAGTACACTGCTGGTACATTAGTACACTGCTTGAACATTTAGTACACTATTGGAACATTTTGTAATCTGCTGGTACATTTACTACACAGTTGGAACATTTAGTACACTACTGGAGCATCTAGTACACTGCTGGTACACTTTGTACACTTTTGATACATTTAGTACACAGCTGGAACATTTATTACACTCCTGGTACATTTAGTACACTTCTGATGCATTTAGTGCACTGCTGAAACATTTAGCACTAAGCAGGAACATATATATATTCACTACACTGCTTGAACATTCAGTACACTGTTGGTACATTAGTACACTACTTTAACATTTAATACACATCTGGAACATCTAATACACTGCTGGTACATTAGCACACTGCTAGCACTTTAGTACACTGTTGGTGAATTAATACACAGCTGGAGCTCTTAATACACCTTCGTACATTTGTTATTCTGCTAGGACATTTTGTACACAGCTGGAGTATTTAATACACAGCTGGAACATTTAGTACACATCTTTGACAATTACTACACTGTTGGTACGTCTAGTACACTGGTATATCAAGTGCACAGCTGAAGCATTTATTACACCTTAGGTATATCTAATACACTGCTGATATTCAGTAAGAACATTTAGTACACTGCTGGTACATTTAGTGTATTGCTAGAACATTTAGTACATAGTTGGAGCATTTAGTACACTGGAACATTTAATGCACTGCTGGTACATTTAGTATACTGCTAGGACATTTAAAACGTAGCTGGAAAATTTAGTGCATTGCTGGTACATCTAGTACATTACTGGTACATTTCGTAAACAGCTGGTACATTTACTTCATCGCTGGTACATTTACTACACAATTGGAACATTTGATATAGTACTGGAGCATTTAGTACACTGCTGGTACATTTAGTACACAGTTGAAACTTGTAATAAACTTCTGGTACATTTAGTACACTTGTGGTACATCTAGTACACTTCTGGTTCGTTTATTACACTGGTGGGACATTTTGTACTCAGCTGGAACATTTAGTACACTGTTGGTACATTCATTACACTGGCTGTACATTTAGTACACAGTTGGAATATTTAGTGCACTGCTGGAACATATGGTACTCAGCTGGAACATGTAGTACACTGCTGGTACATTCAGAACACTGCTAGGACAATTTGTGCACTGCATGTACATTTAGTACAGTGCTGGAACATTCAGTGCACTGCTGGTACCTATAGTACACTACTGGCACATTTAGTACACAGCTGGAACATTTAGTACACTGCCGGAATACTTGGTGCACAGCTGGTACACTTAGTACACTGCTGGAACATTTAGTACACTGCTGGTATATTTAGTACACTGATGAAACATTTAGTACACTTATGGAACATTTATTACACTACTGGAACATTTTGCACAGTGCTGGTACATATAGTACTCAGCTGGAACATTTAGTACGCTGTGGGTTCATTTAGTATACAGCTGAAACATTTAGTACACTACTGGTATATCTAGTGCACTGCTGGTACATTTAGTACATTGTTAGAACATTCTGTACACTGCTGGTACATTTAGTACACCGCTGGACACTCACTACTCCTCTTGTACATTTAGTACACTAATGGGACATTTATTACACAGTTGGAATATTTAGTACACTGCTGGAACACATAGTACTCAGTTGGAGCATGCAGTACACTGCCTTAACATTTAATGCACTGTTGGAATATTAGTACACTGCTTGATCATTTAGTACACAACTAGAACATTTTTGTACGCTACTGGTACATTTAGTACACAGCTACACCAGTTAGCACATTGTTGGAACGTTTAGTATGCTGGTGGTACATTTACTTCACAATGGGACATTTAGTACACTACTGGAGCATTTAGTATACTGCTGGTACCTGTAATACACTACTAGTACATTTAGTACACAGCTGGAGCATTTAGTACATTTCTGGTACATTTACTACACAGCTGGAACATTTAGTACACTGTTGGAACATTTAGTACACAGCTGGAACATCTAGTACACTATTAGTACATTTACTACACAGCTGGAACATGTAGTACACTGCTGGAACATCTAGTACACTTGCGTGTACATTTAGTACACACCTACATCAGTTAGTACATTGCTGGAATATTTACTACACAGCTGGAGTATTTGGCACACTGCTGCAACATATAGTACTCAGCTGGAACATATAGTGCACTTAAACATTAAGTACACTGAAAGCTAATATCACGTACCATGAAGGTCATGAAGACATATATCTACATTTTTCAACCATAATAAGAAAAGATCGTCTTCATTACTTATTTCTATCAATCAATAATTTACCAATACGTAGATTTATGTATACGTTCTAAATGGTATAGGAAAATATGTCGTCAATACCTCGGTAGTTTTGTGAGAGATTCCTTGATTAATCTTTGTTCAGTGACGAAATACGCATTTAAGGATCAGTGGCACTATGATTGTTGAATGGAGAAAATCTAAGATTTGCAATTTTTTAAGTATCTTTGAGAAATGTATACAATAACCCCAAATGTTATGGCATTAGTTTAGTGGAGTCTAATGTGGGGCTGGGTGAAGTGTGGTGACCAGTGGGTGTATTGAGTGGAAGGTGAGGTAACCAGGGGGTGTATTGAGTGGAAGATGTGGAGACCAGTGGGTGTATTGATTGGAAGATATGGTGACCAGTGGGTGTATTGAGTGAAAGGTGTAGTGACCAGTGGGTGTATTGAGTGGAAGGTGTGGTGACCAATGATATTCATTGAGTGCAAGATGTGCTGACCAGTGAGTGTATTGAGTGGAAAGTGAGATGACCAGTGGGTTTATTGAGAGGAAGTTGTGATGACCACTGGGCGTATTGAGTGGAAGGTGTACTGGCCAGTGGGTGTATTGAGTGACCAGTGAATGTGTTGAGTGGAAGTTGTGGTGACCAGTGGGTGTATTGAGTGGAAAGTGTGGTGACCAGTGGGTGTATTGAGTGGAAGGTAAGGTAACCAGTGGGTATATTGAGAGGAAGATGTGGTAACCATTGGGTGTATTTAGTGGAAGATATGGCGACCAGTGGGTGTATTGAGTGGAAGTTGTGGTGACCAGTGGGTGTATTGAGTGGAAGGTGTGGTGACCAGTGGGTGTATTGAATGAAAGATGTGGTGACTAGTGGGTGTATTGAGTGGAAGGTATGGTGACCAGTGGGTGTATTGAGTGGAAGGTGAGGTGACCAGTGGGTGTATTGAGTGGAAGGTGTTGTGGCCATTGGGTATATTGAGTGGAAGGTGTGGTGACCAGTGAGTGTATTGAGTGGAAGGTGTGGTGACCAGCGAGTGTATTGAGTGGAAGGTGTGGTGACCAGTGGATGTTTTGAGTGGAAGGTGTGGCGACCAATGATGTATATTGAGTGCAAGATGGGCTGACCTGTGAGTGCATTGAGTGGAAGGTGAGATGATCAATAGGTTTATTGAGAGAAAGTTGTGATGACCAGTGGGCGTATTGAGTGGAAGGTTTACTGTCCAGTGGGTGTATTGAGTGGAAGATGTGGAGACCAGTGGGTGTATTGAGTGGAAGGTGTGGTGACCAGTGGTGTATTGAGTGGAAGGTGTGGTGACCAGTGAGTGTGTTGAGTGGAAATTGTGGTGATCAGTGGATGTATTGAGTGGAAGATGTGGTGACCAGTGGGTGTATTGAGTGGAAGGTACGGTGATCAATGAGTGTATTGAGTGGAAGATGTGGTGACCAGTAGGTGAATTGAGTGGAAAGTGAGGTGACCAATGAGTTTATTGAATGGAAGTTGTGATGACCAGTGGGTGTATTGAGTGGAAGGTGTGGTGTCCTGCGAGTGTATTGAGTGAAAGGTGTGGTGACCAGTGAGTGTATTGAGTGGAAAGTGAGGTAACCAGTGGGTGTATTGAGTGGAAGATTTGGTGACCAGTGGATGTATTGAGTGGAAAGTGAGGTGATCAATGAGTTTATTGAGTGGAAGTTGTGATGACCAGTGGGTGGAAGGTGTGGTGACCAGTGAGTGTATTGAGTGGAAGGTGTGGTGACCAGTGAGTGTATTGAGTGGAAGGTGAGATGACCAATGAGTTTATTGAGTGGAAGTTGTGGTGACCAGTGGGTGTATCGAGTGGGAGATGTGGTGACCAGTGGATGTATTGAATGGAAGGTGAGGTAACCAGTGGGTGTATTGAGTGGAACATGTGGTGGCCAGTGGGTGTATTGATTGGAAGATATAGTGACCAGTTGGTGTATTGAGTGGAAGGTGTGGTGACCAGTGTGTGTAATGAGTGAAATATGTGGTGACTAGTGGGTGTATTGAGCGGAAGGTGTGGTGACCAGTAGGTGTATTGAGTGGAAGGTGAGGTGACCAGTGGGTGTATTGTGTGGAAGGTGTGGTGGCCAGTGAGTTTATTGAGTGGAAGTTGTGGTGGCCAGTGGGTGTATTGAGTGGAAGGTGTGGTGACCAGTGAGTATATTGAGTGGAAGGTGTGGTGACCAGTGAGTGTATTGAGTGGAAGGTGTGGTAACCAGTGAGTGTATTGACTGGAAGTGGTGGTGACCAGTGGGTATATTGAGTGGAAAGTGTGGGGACCAATGATGTATATTGAGTGCAAGATGTGGTGACCAGCAAGTGTACTGAGTGGAAGGTGAGATGACCAAAGGGTTTATTGAGAGGAAGTTGTGATGACCAGTGGGCGTATTGAGTGGAAGGTTTGCTGGGCGGTGGATGTATTGAGTGGAAGACGTGGAAACCAGTGGGTGTATGGAGTGGAAGGTGTGGTGACCAGTGGGCGTATTGAGTGGAAGGTGTGGTGACCAGTGAGTGTGTTGAATGGAAGTTGTGGTGACCAGTGGGTGCATTGAGTGGAAGATGTGGTGACCAGTTGGTGTATTGAGTGGAAAGTAAGGTGAACAATGAGTTTATTGAATGGAAGTTGTGATGACTAGTGGGTGTATTGAGTGGAAGGTGTGGTGACCAGTGAGTGTATTGGGTGGAAGGTGTGGTGACCAGTGAGTGTACTGAGAGGAAGGTGAGGTGCCCAATTAGTTTATTGAGAGGAAGTTGTGGTGACCAGTGGGTGTATCGAGTGGAAGATGTGGTGACAAGTGGGTGTATTGAGTGGAAGGTGAGGTAACCAGGGGATGCATTGAGTGGATGATGTGGAGACCAGTGGATGTATTGATTGAAAGATATGGTGACCAGTGGGTGTATTGAGTGGAAGGTGTGGTGACCAGTGAGTGAATTGAGTGAAGGATGTGGTGACCAGTGAGTGTATTGAGTGGAAGGTAAGGTGACCAATGAGCTTATTGAGTGGAAGTTTTGATGACCAGTTGGTGTATTGAGTTTAAGGTGTAGTGACCAGTGAGTGTATTGGGTGGAAGGCTTGGTGATCAGTGAATGTACTGAGTGGAAGGTGAGGTGCCCAATGAGCTTATTGAGAGAAAGGTGTGGTGACCAGTGGATGTATCGAGTGGAAGATGTGGTGACCAGTGGGTGTATTGAGTGGAAGGTGAGGTAACCAGTAGGTGCACTGAGTGGTAGATGTGGTTACCAGAGAGTGTATTGAGTGGAAGGTGATGTACCCAGTTAGTTTATTGCAAGGAAGTTGTGGTGACCAGTGGGGTATAGAGTGGAAGATGTGGTGACCAGTGGGGTATCGAGTGGAAGATGTGGTGACCAATGGGTGTATTGAGTGGAAGGTGAGGTAGCCATTGGGAGTAATGAGTGGAAGATGTGGTGACCAGTGGGTGTAAATATTGGAAGATATGGTGACCAGTGGGCGTATTGAGTGGAATGTGTGGTGACCAGTGGGTGTATTGAGTGGAAGGTGTGGTGACCAGTGGGTGTATTGAGTGAAAAATGTGGAGACTAATGGATGTATTGAGTGGAAGGTGTTGTGACCAGTTGGTGTATTGAGTGGAATGTGAGGTGACCAGTGGGTGTATTGAGTAGAAGGTATGGTGACCAGTGGGTATATTGAGAGGTAGGTGTCGTGACCAGTGAGTGTATTGAGTGGAAGGTGTGGTGACCAGTGAGTGTATTGAGTGGGAGGTGAGTTGACCAATGGGTTTATTGAGTGGAAGTTGTGATGACCAGTTGGTGTATTGAGTGGAAGGTGTGCTGGTCAATGGGTGTATTGAATTGAAGATGTGGAGATCAGTGAGTGTATTGAGTGGAAGATGTGGTGACCAGTGGGTGTATTGAGTGGAAGGTGGGGTGACCAATGAGTTTATTGAATGGAAGTTGTGATGACCAGTGGATGTATTGAGTGGAGTGTGTGGTGACCAATAAGTGTATTGAGTGGAAGGTGAGGTGACCAGTGAGTTTATTGAGTAGTACGTGTGGTGACCAGTGGGTGTATTGAGTGGATGGTATGGTGACCAGTGGGTGCATTGAGTGGAAGATGTGGTGACCAGTGGGTGTATTGAGTGGAAGGTATGATGACCATTGGGTGTATTGTGTGGAAGGTGTGGTGACCAGTGGGTGTATTGAGAGGAAGGTTTGGTGACCAGTGGGTGTATTGAGTAGAAAGTGTGGTGACCAATGAGTGTATTGAGAGGAAGATATGGTGACCAGTGAGTGTATTTAGTGGAAGGTGAGGTGACCAGTGAATCTAATGAGTGGAAGTTGTGAAGACCAGTGGGCGTATTGAGTGGATGGTGTTGTGACCAGTGGGTGCATTGAGTGGAAAGTATGGTGACCAGTGGGTGTACTGAGTGGAAGTTGTGATAACCAGTGGGTGTATTGAGTGTAAGGTGTTGTGACCAATGGGTGTATTGAGTGGAAGGTGTTGTGACCAGTGGGTGTATTGAGTGGAAATTGTGGTAAACAGTGGTGTATTGAGTGGAAGGTGTGGTGACCAATGGGTGTATTGAGTGGAAGGTGTGATGAACAGCGGGTGTATTGAGAGGAAAATGTGGTGACCAGTGAGTGTATTGAGTGGAAGGTGAGGTGACCAATCATTTTATTGAGTGGAAGTTGTGATGACCAGTGGGTGTGTTGAATGGAAGGTGTTGTGGTCAGTGGGTGTACTGAGTGGAAGATATGGTGACCACTGGGTGTATTGAGTGGAAGATGAGGTGACCAGTGAGTTTATTGAGTGGAAGTTGTCATGACCAGTGGGTATATTGAGTGGAAGGTGTTGTGACCAGTGGGTGTATTGAGTGGAAGGTACTGTGACCATTGGGGTGTATTGAGTGAAATTTTGTGGTGTCCATTGGGTGTATTGAGAGGAAGATTTGGTGACAAGTTTGTGTATTGAGAGTAAGGTGTTGTGACCAGTGGGTGTATTGAGTTGATGGTGTTGTGACCAGTGGGTGTATTGAGTGGACGGTGTGGTGTCCAATGGGTGTATTGAGAGGACTGTGTTGTGACCAATGGGTGTATTGGGTGAAAGGTGCGGTGACCAGTGGGTATTTTGAGAGGGAAGATTTGGTGACCAGTGGGTGTACAGACAATTGCTGGTACATCTAATACATTGCTGGTACATTTAGTACACTGCTGGAACATTTAGTACACAGTTGGATGATATAGTACACTGCTGGTACATGTAGCAAACCTATGGTACTTCAGACCAGGAAAGTTATTCATCACAATTGTCTGACAACATTTGTATCCTTTAGGGCGCGTTCACACGTACCCTCGGGCATGTGTTTCCAACAAGGTAACAACACATTCACGAACAAGCTGTTAGCTTGTCAACAACAGTAGTGTCCGGGACAGGTTGGTAACAGTGGCTGCTTGCATGTTGGTAGCAGTGGTGTGGACGAGGCTTGTAACATGCTGGCAAACGGGCAGCCGACTGAGCAGACACAGGCGACACAATAGTGAATTGAAAAGCGACACTGGAGTGGACGCGGGAGCAAACGCTACTCCTCATAGGCATCTACTGTTCCCATCCCGTATTATGGGATGCCAAGAAAACAGTAATTATTGAAACAAGATAAAGAAGGCAGACGCCTGGAGGACACTCGCAGCTGCTGTGAAGATCGAGTGAGTTGAGGCGGAAGGAAGATGAAGATCCGACGCAGTTGCGCAGGGAGGAAGTAACGGAAGACAGGTGGTTGCGCTGAGGACGTGTACAAGACGTCTTGGTCTGCATTTGACAGCTTGTCCTTCCTTGAAGACAAAAACGAGCCAAATAGTACATATGAGTCTGGGTTTGAGTTGATGCACATTTCTATATTGGTTGCTGCACATTAGGGTGTGTGAATTTTGGGGGTTAAAAAGGAAAAATAAAAATCTGTCATTCTGGTAGCAATTTATTGTTGCCTTTTGACGTACAAAACGAACTTCTGGCAAAAAAAAAAAAAATTTAAATTCTTCCTACCTACATCAAAATGAGTTTGAAATTCATATATTCTGAGGATTCTTAACATAACTGGCATTTACGAGCATCTTACTGTTTCAAGCTTTATATATACTATAATGTAAAGCAATATACTACTTGAAAGTAGCC
>JAYMFT010209512.1:0-11532 GCA_038088735.1 Panulirus argus | reverse complement strand
TCAAGTAAGGAAACAGAGCTAGAACCACCCCAAATGTGGGAGCAGTACTCCATACAAGGACGAATCAATCCCTTGTCATTCTGCTACCCACTCTATCATACGCATTATAATTACTTCCTTGTGTATGTCATACATACGTATAATACTTACTCTCAAGTGTATATCATATGTATGATACCAACTACCACAGTGTGTCATACGAACGTATGATACCTACTCCCCCATTGTATATCATACATATAATACCTACTCCCCCAGTGTATATCATATGCGTAATACCTACTCTCAAAATGTATGCCATACATTTAATACCTATTGCCCCAGTGTATACGCTTAATATGCTTAATATGTCCACCCTCTTAACAATGGACTTCTCCAATGAGTAATGCAGGTATAGCATAATACACTTTCCCATAATCATATTCATGGAGCGTTTGTTAACGTTTGCATGACAAGGAATTATTCTTTATAGAAATGGATTAACAATTGTCTACGTAAATACATCTGTACGATGTTGTGACATAGTTAACAACTGGTCAGCATTTATCATTATAATTTTCACTTAACTCATCCATTTTGTTTATTTATTGACAGGAACGCCGGCTTATGATGGTGACCACAGTTCCGACATCATGTTTATGGGAGAGCGCTTGTGTGTGTTCGACAAAGTGGACAATTCGTTTGTAAGAGAACAAACATGGTAGGTTTTCGTTCTGTTATTATTAGTATCTTTTGTGCTTCTTTTGTAATTTGTTCCTGATTTGGTACTTTTTAGAAGAGGTGGATGTCAACCATGGATGGTAGTAGTGGTGATGGTGGAGTGGGGACAGCAAGGCGTAGTGTGTGGGTGGACATTGTGACTGGAGGTCGTAGGCGTCTTGCCACCTCTCCCCTCCCTCCTATATCAACTACCAACACCGTTTTCTGTGAAGCGGTTGGTGTCCGTGCTGTGTTGAGTGGTGGTGGGTGATATTTGGTACATGGTAGAAATGAATTCAGCTGATGAGTCTCCCGTGAGCATGGATGTAGAGAGACACGAGCGTGTTACTCAATTGAAAATATTTTCAATTTTCTAAGCTTGGAAAACTTATCCCTATGATTTGAAGGATAAAGGAATGAAATCCAATTTTCGCCGTGTATGTAGAGCCTTCTGAATTGACATTGACAGGTAAGGCTAGGATAGAAGATAGAGTGGTCATCCAGTTAAAGGTAAGTGCAGTTCTTCATTTGTTTACATGGTAGAAGATATGTTCTGAATCATTTTCTACGCTGAACGTAAAACCATTTGATACTGGTTGGATGTGTCGATTGGCAGACGTTTCTTGTATGATAGATGACCGTAAATATAATTGTATTTAGGTTATCGTAACCATCTCAGAGATGGGCGCGCGTCCTTAATGATAAACAGCTTTGGTCTGCCGTAGTTCATGAATTACCTGGGTCATTGGGTGTTCTCATATATCCAACAGCATTCAAACATAGTCTGTAGGGAAATGCATAGCGTAAGTATTATAGTAACTGGAGGGGGGGGGGTGTAGATGGTTGAAAGGAAGGGTGTATTATAGGCAAAACCATAACTGGGGGAATGGGTATTCTGGGGAAGAGCCTATTAGATATCACCCTGGGGCTGTGCAAGCCCCTTTATAAAGATGATGCAGTACTCGTCATTTCTGTACTTTTTACGTCCGTTACTCCTGACAAGTCAATCGTACTGATCACAGAGTGACGCCGGTCCATAGACCGCGCCTTGCGGCAAGTCACTAGTAACCTCAACTCACATCATCAAAGCTCCTCTGACATGCGTCCTTTGCTCCCTTCAGCTGTAGTAAGATAATTTTTTCTCCCGCTTCCACGGGTAATCTCAGTCCACTTCAGAATGGCTCACCTGACATATGTGTCGTCTGATCCCTTCAACCAAGACGGTCTATCCGTCGAAGTAGTCTCGTCCTTATGCTTGCCTGAAAACCCAGCTTCTTTACCAACCTCCTTATGTGGCGCAGTGTCAAATGCTCTCTAGCGGTCAAGGGGAACACAATCCTCCCAGTTATCCCTACCGTCCACAACAGACTTCACCCTCACACAGAAGTTTCAGATCTGTTAACCACGACCTTCCTTCCTCGAAACGATATTTTGTCTTCTTATGTTAATTTCTCGTTTGCAATTTGTCATCCACTTGCTTTCTCATATCTCCTTTCTGAAAGATGGACATGACATGTGCCTTTTTGTGTTTTTTACTCCATTGACACTACGTCCTCTTCCAAAGATATTTTTTTATCAGTATTTCAAGACTTTCAAGTGTTTCTGTACACTCCCGTGGCATATAAGGAGAGACTTCATTAGGATCCATTGCGCTGTATAGACCCAGACACTTCAACAGGAACAGAAAAGGAGTGTGCAGGATCATCCTCCGTCCCCCTTATATTACCTCTCAACAGGCGTTTTACAAGCCGGTCCTCCCGACTCTGTCCAGCCACCAATTCCTATAGTCTTCCAAAAAGAATACCTATGCTTTTTTTTTCCTAACAATTTCAATGCTTTTCAAGTCCTATGTTCCACTGCATCTCACTAGTGCTGGGGTCATAACGTCCTCCACTCTGAATACGCTTTTAAACTCGGTTTTTAGTTCCTCGTATACTTTATCGCTGTCATCAACTGTAGCCTCTGAATCCCTCAGTCTGATTACCTGCACTTTACTCGACAATTTACTCCTGACAAATCCGTGGACTAGGTTTGAAATTCTGTTCCCCGCCTTTCTATACTATTTTTTGACGATTTCGCTTCTCTTTCCTTGTCCTGTTGTGCTCATTCCTCACTCTCTTACACCTCGCAAATGCTGGCTGACTCCTTTGCATTTTAACATCTTTAATTCAAACACATTCTCTCTCTCTCTCTCTCTGTCTCGCTCTCTCTGTCTGTCTGTCTGTCTGTCTCTCTGTTTCTCTCTCTCTCTCTCTATTGCTGACGTTCCCCTTTCTCTAACCTCGTCTCCATCCATTTTACTGAACCATATGTGAAAACGTTCCGCATTTCCGCTATGGATGTCCATCTCCCTAATTTGTAAACAAAAAAAAAGAAAAAAAAACACGTCTCTCTGGGCAGTTTCCTCTTTGATCTCCGTTTCCTCTGATCTCTATATGTCCTCCTATGCACGTGGTTAAGCGCAAGCGCTGCACGATCATCACATTTCCCCCGAGTGGTGTATCGTATTTTCGATTTCAAAGTTATTCATTCTAAAAGAACATTACGGTCCGGTAATAATGGTGTGTCAGTCCCTCTGATTCGAGTGCATTCCGTGACGCTGTTACGGAGTATTTTTCTTTCCCTGTACACTCTGCGAGAACTTGCGTCTCCATGACTCTGTCTCCGTGTGACTCTAAAAATTTTCCCCCGTCTGTAACTTTATAATCAGAATCTCGCATCACTGGACCTTAATCGTCTCTGAGGAGTGTATAGCTCGCTGGTACCTTGCGCCATTCTAGTCGTGCCTAAAACTGTCATCGCTAGACACTTATTCTGGTTCACTGAATATCTCTGGAGGATTGTTACTCATCAGCGCCATCATGTAAGACTTTCCCGTAATGAATCTCCCGAACTATGTTTGGCGTGGCCCAGCGAGTGCCTCCGCACATTCCTTCGGCATATATGGGGAGCTTCCATCAGGACCATAGGCTTTAGCATAGGTCTTGATAGTCTGATTACATCGTCACGATCCATTTCTCTCCCTCCCAAGACTGGTCTGAACTTGGACCATGTTGGTGCACTGTTGTCCACCCACAGCGAGGCCACGTTTAGATTTATCATTCGCCTGCTCACGTAGTTCCTCCCCGTCCTCTAGAATTCTTCCTATTGCCGCCTTTTAACCAGTAATTAGTTGCTGTTTGACGAATAGTTTGCCCTTAGAGGAACTTGGGTAGAAAGTTTTGTGTGTGTGTGTGTGTGTGTAAGCCAAAGACGGACGAGGCTAACTTCCGTGCAGTTATAGAGCATCTTGGAGGGACAAGAAGTCGAGGAGGAAAATACCAAGAACTTATCTCTATGGAAACAAGGTGGCTGGCAAGGACTTACTGCTGGAAGCTTACACTTGTTGCTGCCCTATGCCTCAGACCAGCGGGGTCGTCGCCAGTACCTTACAGAGACCAACAACTTCCTCCTGCTCCTCCTCCACACACTGACCTTTCTCAGAAATATTAACACCGCCACACCACCAGAGGAGGAACCTGCAGTCCGACGCCGCTCGCCATGACAAAAAAAGTACGAGTCGAGTCGATATTCTCTAAAACCTCAGACTCCAGCTTTAATTTCCCTCGGGTATTGATTTAGAAGCCGTAGAGTGTGGGTCAGGCCGTCCCTCTGTATATGGGGCGGCAAGAACACCTACCTCCCCTCTCCCCTCAAGTCTCGGAGTTGAGTCAGTGTGTTACCCGGCCCCACAACACAATAAAAATTCACATAATCTTCGAGATGTCTTTCACTGAAAGAGCGAATCACAAAGGACGGTTCCCCACCGAGAGGAAAAATAATATTAGGAGAGGGTACTGGGCCCTCTTCTTTTTCTTATGCTCTTGAACGTTATGAGATATATGGATGGGTACATTTTTTTCAACGGAGGAAAGCACCGTGTCCTCTGTCAGTGTCATTAAGTCGGAGACCAACCAATCACACCCACTCACTTCACGGCCCGTGTGATGCTTCAAGAAATCAACCTAACCAAGTTAGCTTCAGAGAGAGAGAGAGAGAGGGGTCGGCTGCACAACGAACCAGCGTCGTTCGAGAGTTCAGTTTCATTCGTCAGCACAGAACAGACACGTCTTGCTTCACCGAGGGTCGTTCTCATCGTGTAATTTTTTGTACGTTATCTTCACTAACTCTGTGTCTCTCAGTGAGAAAGAGAGACAGTTGTCTGAAGCATTTCTGTCTCAGTGAGGAACGGGGTTGAAAATTCGAGAAATTGTTTCATTCGGTCCGTTAACCGTTTCCAATTCCCAGCGAACAGGGATGAAACTTTACGAAATGATTTGTTCGGCAGATTTACGGCTTCAAAATTCTTGTAATTCTTTGATTACGATATTGGCTCAGGGACGCCAGACGTAAAGAAAATGGGAACACGATCCACAGCTGAAAAGTTCATTAATAGACACGATTTCTTTCCTACGAGGATCGCCTTTCCTTACCATATTTATCCTCGGAAATGTTGTCTTATATACATCTCCAGGCGGTCAGGCTTCTGAAGGAGAAGCCACTTGGTGTACCAGGGCGTGAGGCACCTGAATGAGGAGCCACCTGGTGTACCAGGGCGTGATGGACCTGAAGGAGGAGGCACTTGGTGTACCAGGGCGTGAGGCACCTGAAGAAGGAGGCACCTGGTGTGCCAGGGCGTGAGGCACTTGAAGGAGGAGGCACCTGGTGTGCCAGGGCGCGAAGCACCTGAAGGAGGAGGTACTTGGTGTACCAAGGCGTGAGGTACCTGAAGAAGGAGGCACCTGGCCTAACATTAGACTGGTACCTCCCCTCCCCCCCTCACCTGGCAACAGTAGGCGTAACGAACCATAGCAAAAAAGTACGAGATAATGTGTCACAAAGGTACCTGGACTCGCCACTCTCCCCGTCTGTACAACAAACGTAAAATCTTTTTCATCCTCACAGTGAAACGCTGTCATAGCAATCGTGCCGGTCTGTGAGATTTCTTCAAGGAGACTTGGGAGAGAGAGAAATATGTATATGGTCTCTTGTGGGGAGGAGGAAAAAATCTGATGAAAATTGTTTAATCTGTCTCGCTCTAACCTTCACGTCTGGAGATTATGAGGAGTGGGCGAGCTTGCTGGGGTGAGAATAGGAGGGGGAATACTGTGGGGAGTTACAGGGAAGTGTTGATGAGATGGTTGGGTAATGCTGGGGTGATGGCGAAAGAATGTGGTAATGTTGAGAATCCAGTGACGAATGATGGGACATTGTTGTCGAGGTAGTGAGAGAGAGAGAAAGTGTGAGAAAATATTACAGAGAAGGAGCTGCAATGTTGGAGAGATAGTGTTGCAATGTTGGAGAGATGGTGGTGAAGTGTCGGGGAGATGGTGGAAGAATGTTGGAGGATGGTGAAGCAATGACAAAGATAATTATGAAGTTTTGGAGGGATGGTGGGGAAGTGTTTGGAGGGAATTAGCTAAACAGTTTCCTGGAGATAATGTTAGAAAGATGACTCAATGTTTTTTGTCTAGGATGACGTGGACAGCGTTGGTGAAATGTTGAAGACAATGTCGCTGAAATGATGGTGAAAGTGGTAAGGAGATCATGTCAACGGAATAGCTCGTAGGAACCTTTGCGGGATGGTGGCCCCGGCTTGACGACTTGTGAGAGCTGAGGTGCTACATAGTTAATCCGATTACGTTAGCGGTGGCATTGATAAACGAAATGGTAACGTTAGGGGGTGTTTAATCCTCCCTCTGGGGGTAAAAAGAGAGGAAAATTTACTCCAGTAATTCCAAATGAAGGAACCTTTCGTACCATCGTCTTAATGTAGATGGTAAGAGTCTATTATCAAGGGATTTCAGTCTCCGTTCTCAGATCAAAAATACGGGTTTCGTGTGTGTTTTCTGCGTAACTCACCCCTGGCTTTCATCTGTCAGGGATTTGGGGGAATCCTCTGTCGTGGTCTTCGGCGTCTCCAAAGCATTTGGTAGAGTTTAGCATAAGTTCTTTTGTTATTGGACTTCCCTTCGTTACGTAACGTTCTCTTCAGTCGGTCCATTGCAGTCGTTGATGGAGTTATCCCTCCCCCCTCTTATCCTATCAACAGTGGTGTCCCTCAGGGATTAGTCCTATTGCCACTCTTAGTCTTTTCTCCATCAACGATCATCAACCCTATGCACTCAACCATACCTTCAACCCTACTCATTCTTGTACCTATTTTTTTCCACTCTAAATTTTTCAGCTCATTTTCCTTCCCTTCCTCACTCTGATACTCGCTCTTTTTCTCGCGCTGAACATATAGATATAAATGTACCTTAACCAAGTTTTCTGTATTCCGAATCCAACTCTAGTGCAGGAGGTTGTTCCAAGTGGTGAGGAACTTATTCTGTCATATTATCTACACTTTCCTATAAGGTTTCCATGGCATTATGATCCTCAGGAACTACATGATGTTGCTCTCCATTCTTTTTTCCCCTGCTGGTGATTGAGCCGGAGGGAGAGATGGGTGGGTAGATGCCTTCTGCTTTGCCATCCTATTTTTAACACCGTCTTGTAAACGTAGACATGACCTCGTCTTGGGCCATCACGTCTTTTGTAATCTGTCCTTCCTGGGTACTCTCTTCTGGAAACCCCACATGATGAACATTGTAGAATATGCTTCCCAAAAGTTGGGGATGTTGTCACGGTGCCGCAATTATTTCTCTAGGGTGCGTCTTATTTCATATCTACGGGGGTTTTAGTTACCCATGTATGGGGTAGCCCTTGCGTATGTGGGGCGGCTCGTTCTCCAGTTCTTTCTGAGCCGGAGTGGAATGAAAAGTCCTTAGCCTTAATGACTCATCTGTCATCACCTCTTGGCAGCTGTCTCTTTGCGTTTCTCTCGATGTTGTTTCCTTCTCTCCTTAGTCTTCAGGTATCGTATTGCCCATTGTTCTCGTATGTAGTCCGTGTTCCTGCCACCAAGGTTTGGACCCGTGGCACACGCCCGGCTGCTGCTTCCCGCAGATTCCATGTGGCGACCAGCCAATCGAGGATTGACCGTTATGATGCTTCCTCCTTTCCTCGAACGGGGAGGCTGTGGGATTTTCTTCCTCTCGTCATCCCCTTCTCCTGCAATCTTTACACCTTCAAGAGTCAGGTGTACAAACATCTGAGCTATGATTAATTTAATTTTTTCCTTGTACTCTAGCTTTTCCTAGTCGAGTTGACCTTTACAGGGCATTTTAATGCCCTCGTTACGTCGGCTACTGTAGGAAAAAAAGAGGACTACATTATAAATAAGGATCAAGAAAAGTTACGAAAACGAAGAGGACTTTTACCTTTTTTTATTCACACATAAAACAGACTACTTACTTACCTGCCTACCTACCTACGAGTACCTGCACGACAGTAGGTTGCCAGAAGGTAGGAGGCTGATACTCAGAGAGAGAGAGAGAGAGAGAGAGAGAGAGAGAGAGAGAGACAAGTGACATAGGCTAAGGCTTCTTATTATTGAGCTGTCAGGCTGGATGCACTTCTTCTAGCTATTGTTAATTGGAACCGAGCTAAAGATAGTGTATGGACGGCCGGCTCTGGCGAGCGTAGGCAACTGAGCTTGCTTTTTTTTTCAGCGGCGTGTTTCTTAAGTCTAGTGTTTGCCTTTAGTTGTAGAATATTCCCTTTCGTGTAGAAATTTCTTCTCCGAAGTGTGTCTGAATGACCGTCCATAATACACACGCGAGACAAGAAATAAAGTTAAATAACATTTCTACACCTGGTTTCTGTTTTCATGGACTGGCAGGGATCACCCTAGTGTTGCCATATGAGGTGCGCACGTTTAGTGTTAAATAACTTTTTTTCAATATCGCTGTGGCGTCCACTCCTCACCACGTCGAAGGAAGCTGTTTTCCCCCGCCTGGAGAATATCAGCAATATCTGAAATGTTGAGGAGTACTCGTATGAGCGCCTGGGGAATATCAGGAACATATGAAATATTGAGGAATATTTGTATGCGCCTGAGGAATATCAGCAACACTTCAAAATATTAAGGAACGCTTGTTTAAGCCTGGATTCGCAACATCGCCACTTGACGGAGAACCGCAACACTGAAGAGAGGTATTTCACTACCCTGAGGACAGGGGCAGTGTTGGAGGCCTTGCAACACAAGATACCTGGGGCAACACACAAGCGAAGTAGTGAGTGGTCGAGCGAGCATTGGCCTCTGTGGCTGGATATTAATAAATCTCAGATTTAACTCATTTTCTTCCATACTCCCCTGTTTTCCATATTTATCATGATAGATAATATATATATATATATATATATATATATATATGGCGAAAAAGAGAGAGATATGTAACCGAAACTCAGCCTGCTCGTGGTTATATCACAAGTCTAAAGTCACCTTTAGCGAGGCTATATCACAGGGAGTACAGTCCCATCAAAGAACTTCTCACACCAAAGGCGTCTACATTTCCCCGCTAACGGAAGTAGTGCAGCCTTGGGGCCTTCAGAAATGTCTTGGGTAACACCACGACTGTTCCATACATACTGGCCTTGAGGTAATTATGAATAAGATATATAAATACTATTTTTTTCATATTTCGCCGTTTCCCGCGTTCGCGAGGCAGCTCCAGGAACAGACGAGGAAATAGCCTCGGTCGCTCACATCCATGCTCTATCTGTCGTGTGTAATTTTGGTATTAAGTAGCAATGAGGCAAAGAGCATATCATGGTAGCTCAAGTTATTGTCCCGTGTGGGGGGATCGCCACCCATCCCCTCCCGTGCAGGGGAGGTGGCCTGCCCGCTGTCTCCAGGCACATGAGGGGAAGCCAGGACCCGTATAATGGAGATGTTCACAGCCAGGGGCCTCCACAATAGCTCGTTCGTGCATTGTCGACGAACGTTTTTGTTCACGACTCCTCATTCTCATCGAGTAGCTGTGTGTGTGTGTGTGTGTGTCCGGCAGGGCGTCATTTCTACGGAAGGAGGAGGACGTGGATGCATGTGTGTCGTGTGGAGGGCCTAAGGTAAGGAAGTGGAAGATGAAGAATGACCCCCTCAGGGAAGCGTACGCCTCGACTACGCTCTCTGAGGCAGTGTGCGTGTGTGTGTGTGAGACAGCCGTGGAATAGGACTCTTCCGAAGGCCAAGGATAACTATTGCTCCGGCTGGGGATTACATCTTGGCCCTTGCAATGTCAGGTCTTAACCAGGTTTTGACTTGGTCTGATCCGCTCTGATTAGCTGGACAGCTCTAGTAGGGTGAGAGGGCCACAGACTCTTGACGACACGTTATCGGAAGTTCTCCAGCGATTTCTCTTCATTTTTGACCTTTAAAACTCACGTCAGGTGTTACTGATCCAGCTGAATAAGGAACGGGAGATTAAGTTATATATTTCGGCTAATCAGTCGCGTCCTCAAGTTTTGGAGTGAATTAAACTTTGGAGTGAATTAAGCTTAGAAGGACCTACCAGTGTACCAGAGGGACCTACCAGTGTACCACAGGGACCTATCAATGTACCACAGGGACCTACCAGTATACCACAGGGACCTACTGGTGTACCACAGGGACCTACTAGTGTACTACAGGGACCTACCAGTGTACCAGAGGGACCTATCAGCGTACCAGAGGGACCTACCAGTGTACCACAGGGACCTACTAGCGTACCAGAGGGACCTACCAATGTACCAGAGGGACCTACCAGTGTACCAGAGGGACCTACCAGTGTACCACAGGGACCTACTAGTGTACCACAGGGACCTACCAGTGTACCACAGGGACCCGACAGTGTACCAGAGGGACCTGCCAGTCTACCAGAGGGACCTACCAGTCTACCAGAAGTAATGGCAAATCTCGGTAAAGTAATGTCTCGTCTCGCAAGCTGTACAGATCATCTGTGATTACGGTCGGAAACGAAAGGTGAACAGAAGTTAAAGGAAGGCCGGTTTTCCACCCGAAACCTGGTACATCAGTCTCCTTGAGTTGATGACCTTCAGAACGAGCGATTAAAGCCATAGACTACGAGCAAGAGATTGTCTTAGGAGAAGAGGGAATATGTGACTGATTCCGATACAGTATTTCGCCGGTACATGTTCTTTAGAGACAGAAGCACCGCTAGAGGTAAAGCAGAAATTCTTAGGGGGAAAAAAATCATAAAATTTTGCACAAAATTGCTAGATTTGCGCTAAGTCGCTAAACGCAATCAAGAACAAAATTACTTGATGAAATACAAAGTCGCTAAATCTAGCGAAAAATTCACTAGCTTAGCAACTGTAAACCTCCCCACCCCGACTCCCACCCAACGAAAACATCCTAAAGGATCTGTTGGAAGCATACGTTCCCAGTATACAAAAAGGACGAAAGGACGACACTACGTGGAATCATCTCTCACAACACCAAGCGCACACAACCCAACAGTCAACTCAAGCTTTACAATCTACAACAGGAACAAAGTGACGTCAAGAATTAAGTCATGACCAACAGCCTTAACCAGAACCTCAGAGAACGCCCTTCAGGGTCGCCACGCAAGTAACCGCTTACCAAGGACGGGGCTGTGAACTCCCCCACATAACGTAGCGCACGTGGGTACCGCAGCCACAATCGCCTTATACAGACCGCCACAACCTGACCCAGGGAGCGCAAGGAAGACCACAGTGGGACCAGATTAAGAAGGTAAAACGGGGTAGAATCAGCGAGACCAGTGGAGCACCACTGGAGGCATTCCGTATCATCTTCAGATCACAGACGAGCATCAGATATGGAGTAGTTGTGGTGAGGGGATCCAGTGCCGTCGCAAAGAACTGGGTGCTGAGCAGGTCGAAGTGCGATCGTATTGAGAGGATCTTTGTGCCATTCGAGTAGGCGTT